>OY744516.1:7382240-7402240 GCA_963556195.1 Sepiola atlantica | reverse complement strand
ATTATGTTTGAATGAGAAGCTTGAAATTAAATATTTTAAAGATCTCAAAAACTTACCTAAACTGTAAAAGCGAAATAGTATTCAATTTTAAAGAAGTCGCTCGAGACAAAGCATGAAGCCACTTGATGCAATGAGCTAAACAAAACGGAAGATGATTAACGCAATAACAGGAGATGCTTATTGAAAAGACCAAGGCTATAGGGAGAAAGGAAACAGTCAACAGGAAGAGAGTTCCACAAGTCTGTATTTCTTGGAAAGATGCTACTGGAATAGGAAGATTTATTATAACGAGGTATCTGAACAGCGAATTGATGATGGAAATCTGACTAGTAATTATATATATATATATATATATATATATATATATATATATATATCAAATGCAACCAAACTTCAGATTAAAAGAAAAAGCCATGAAAAATTTTATACACAAATACATCTCCCCAATTGACAATAATAATAAAATTAGACTCATTATTTACTATAAGAAATTTAAAACCCAAAATCGTGTAGTAAAAAGCAACTCTTCCCCAACTAAAAAATCACTAGAAAGAACCAATGTTATTTATAAGTTTAAATGCACTTTGAGAGAATGTAACTCCCATAATAATGATAAAGCTAATAGCTACATTTGTTTTACAAGCAATACCCTATCCCGCCGCATAACCATGTATCTTGTAAACTCTAGCTCAATTTACCAACATCTACAAAAACGTAACTGCCCTCCTTCCGATTTCAGAAAAATTCTAGTTAATAACACTAAAATTATACATTCCGAAACCAATTTGAAAAAATTCAAAAATACTGGAAGCTATCTACATAAAAACACAACAACCTAAGATTAATAACATCACATACGAAACCCTTGATAATATTTTAAAATGCTTAACGTAATGCGATTTTGTTCTGTGATGCCATCCAACTTTGCTGAATTGTAATCGTCAACGACTTCCTGGAACAATGCGAAAAACATTCTCTGCGCGTTTCTCCGCTGTCTTTAAAAAAATCTCTTCTTTCTTCAGCTTTTTTGTTCATTTGCTTTTGACAACTGAGGATGATTCGACGAAAAATTGAAAACGTTCGTGATACCTGTGAAACCGTTGGAAAATTTATTTTTATTTTTTGATTTTAATACAAAAAGACCGACAGAAAAATTGAAAAACTAAAAAAAAAGTATAATTAAAAAGACGAATTTTGTTATTTTTAACAATGTTTGCACACACACACACACACACATATATATATATATATATATATATATATATATATATATATATATATATATATATATATCTTGAATTTCTTCTATTGTCGTTTTGTGACTCAGGGAGTTAGGTACTTGTACTATTGGTCGCATGTTGTATTCGGATTTTGAATCTCGGCGTGAATATACTTGCTACGTCTAGCCACAGTCACAAGTCGTAGATAACGAAACAGCTGTCTGTGGATGACTATATATATTATATATATATTTTATATATATATTATATAAAAATATTTTTATAAAATATATATATATATTTTTTCATTAAGTTAACAAAAGGTTTATGTCGTAGCTTAATAGTGTACGACAAGAGCTCTTAATTTAACAACATATGCACCATAGTTATTCAGAGACACTCCCTATTTCCTTGAAAAACACTTTATTGACAGACAATTGTTTCTGCCCATATCGAGAACATATATTTTCATAATATACAAAATATCACAAATGTTCATGAAGAGGCTTCATCAGTGTATAATATCTCATAGTCAGACTGAAAAATGAAAAATGCATCCGACATTCATTTAGTTTATATTTCTTTTATAACCCGAATTGAAAGGGAAAATTCACTTAACTCTTCTTTTTGTATGTATAAAAGTTCACGGTGAATTCTGTTCATTCTATCTGTCTTTCCTATTTGTTTAAATTGTTCATATTCTTTCAATAAAAGACATATTTAAAAGTAAACACATAAAAAATAATTATTTATAAACAACAACAGCAATTATTCCTATTAAAGCTTTTTTTCCTCATTTTTTAAATTCTTTTTCTTCTTTTTTTTCATTTGTTTCTTCATTTTTTTCTTCATTTTTTCTTTTTTTTCTTCATTTTTTTCTTCATTTTTTTCTTCATTTTTAATCTCTTTTTCATTTTTTCGTTTTCTCGTTAGGGAACCACATTCATGACTTAACTGTCTAAATAGAACAGAGCTATACAGACAGCTACTTAGTAAATTTGACGATAAAGATCACAGTCGATCGGGCCTGAAGAGGCTTAGCCGAAGCAGTCTGCATATATGTAGAAAAATATTTATATGAATAAAAAGAATATTCTAAAATATAGCTCTATTTCTTATTGAGCACTATTACATAGACACAATTATTATTAATAATAATAATAATAATAATAATAATAATAATAATAATAATAGTAATATATATATATATATATATATATATATATATATATATATATATTAATGCAACTTTTATTCCTATATACCATATCGCAGAATGGTTCTTGAGTGTAGTGTTTGGATAGTATTATTATTATTATTATTATTATTATTATTATTATTATTATTATTATTATTATTATTATTATTATTATTATTATTATTATTATTATTATTATTATTATTATTATTATTATTATTATTATTATTATTATTATTCTTGTTGTTGTTGTTGTTGTTTTTGTTTGTTTGTTTGTTTGTTTGTTTGATATGCAAATTACCATATCACACGGTAGTCTTAAGGGTAATATATTATTATTATTATTATTATTATTATTATTATTATTATTATTATTATTATTATTTATTTATTTATTTATTTATTTATTTATTTATTTATTTATTTATTTATTTATTAGTGAAATTTAAGTTGAATTATTTCTACACTTGATTATTCGGGAAATGGTCGCTTGATCAGTACTATTGGAGAGCCATGAATATTATAACTGTCCTGTTTTTAAATCTCCGAAACAGTTACATGGTAAACAGCTGATGATCCCCGTTTTAATATTTCACGCTCAAGTAAAGGTCCCCTGCTTTTGTTTCACTGTTAGATACTTGAATCCCCTTTTTTTTATGAATTTTCCAACGAATGCTAAGTCTGCGATATCTTGGATTTAGTTAGTTTCTCTGGGAATTTAAACTGTATTTTTGTTTTTGTTTAAAATAACGGTACTGATATCGATCCTGAACCAGCTTTCGTGACGTTCGACTAGGAATCGTTCGGTTGTCCTACGCAAACGCCCGAGTGTTGGCGAGCCGAAGCAGCGAGCAGCCGATAACTTTGTTACAAAATGAAAATAAGTGCTTTCGAAGACGGATTTTTTGTCAGGAAGTCTTTTTTAAGAAAATAAACCCAAAATGAATTACGAACAGCTTTGCACTGCAGTATCATCGCGAGCAAGTAAAGATAAATAATAGAATTTAAAAAATATGTCGTGATAAAAGTAATTTTCGTACATTTTTTTTTTAAATACATTATTCATTTTATAACAGTAACCTCTCGCTATGTTTTTTTATTCCCCAGTTGTTTCTTTCAAAAAAATTCATGAAAATATGTTTAATTTTCTTTGTTGTTTCTTTAAAAAGCTCCTTACCCTAACCCTAAACCTTAACTTTAAACCCTAACCGTAACCCTAACAAAAAAACAAACAAACAAAAAAACAAAAAAAACAAGCAAAACATTATTATCATAGGACGCAGCACCGTATTAAAAATGTCGTCTGGTACAAATCGGCTCGTCAACTCTCGGGCGTTTGCGTAAAATAGCCGAACGCTTCCGAATCGGACATCACGAAAACTGGTTCAGGATCGATAAGAGCACCAAAATGACTCAAAGCTTCTTTATATATATATATATATATATATATATATATATATATATATATATATATATATATGAATAAAAATATGTCCTATTACACCAAGAGCGACTTAAATGCAATTTTCTGCATTACTCTTTACCACTTAGGAAGTGGAAAAATATAAAAGCTTTTGATTATCGCCAGTAAAATAATAATGGACACGTAACTTATATATATATATATATATATATATATATATATATATATATATATATATATATATATATATATATATATATATATAAACATAACTGATCGATTCCTTCTACTGTTCTATCTCATCTAGGATTTTCTGATCATTCAGTTGTCTCGATTAAGATCAAATCTAAGTTTGGGGACACCTTCGATGTCAAATTCTTTCGCATAGTGTATCGACACTCAAGGGCTGATTGCAATAGTTTTAGATCTTTCACCTCTGCATTCTATTTTCATAAAGAATATGTCTTGTGTTGCGTCCGGTATATCTGATTGGTTAATCGTTGGTATTCATAGCTTTATACATTCATGGAAACCACTATTTTTATTGCTATCAACGGGACAGACATTACGAAGCCGAAGCCGCCTTTCAAACTGCCCGCAACCGCTGTAAATTCTATGCCTAATCTATTAAATCAAAAATTTGTTCTCGAGAATTTGGGAGAATATAAAACAGGGTACTAAACAGATGTAAGCTATCGATTCCAACAATCACTAATGGACCAGAAATAATTTCTTCAGCATCTGACAATAAAAAAGATTTGCAAAGAACTTTGCTTCGAATTCCAGCCTGTCTGACCAGGCCCAATTAGTTTCAGAATTTCTCCCTGCGATTGAAAATAGTCTAAATGATATCCATCTATCTGCCCAGGATGTTGCAAATTTATCAAGAACCTTGATGTCAGCAACATTCCAGTCATGGTGGCTAAGAATCTGCTTCCGGGGTTTGCACCGTTCCTTACAAAGTTATTGAATCGTTGATTCAAGGAGAAATGCTTTCCATCTCTTTTAAAAACTTTGTTGGTTTGCCCAGTATTTAAAACTTACTTCTTCACACAGTACAAACCGACGAATCTTCTGTAAATTATTAGAATCTGCTATAAATAATAAACAAAAGTCGTTAATCACCGCAGCAAAAGTAAGTTACTTATATGGATTTCGTTCTGCAATATCAACTACTGACGTTCTGACTGTGATAGATGTTTTTTTAATTATTTTTAGGACAATAACTCTCGACATATCAAAGGTCTTCGATAATGGGTTACTTCACACACTTTCTAGCGATGGAATATCTGGCAATGTCTTCTCGACCATCAAACCCTTACCCTAACCCTAACCCTAACCCTCCCTGATATGTTTATAAAACTAGTTGTGGTGAACAGAAGTCTGAAGCAAATAGCATCAATGTCGGTGTGCCTCATGGCTCCACTCCGGGCCCAACTCTTTTACTTCATTAATATTCCAATTTTACTTCATTAATATTCCAAATCATATTCTAAAAACACAATCGTCTATCGCAGCACTTCGAAGAGCATTGGTGATTGTCATTATTTTATATTGCCCCCTCATCCTCTACAAAGACAATTCATACAAATATTAACTGAAATGTATTTATGAGATCGGTTTAAAAACAAGTAAAAGTAATGAGAGTTCAAAGTGTCTAAGTAAAGAAAGTGTTGTTTTGGAGAAGTTTAGCAGACATGCTTATTTCGGCTGTTGCCGTGTGAGATTGCGTATGGCAATGTGTAAGTTCAGTAAACGCGGCGGCGTTGTGTGTATGCATGTTCGTCTTTTGTATAGTCCGTATGTGTGTGGATTTCAGTGTAAGTGAGTCCGTGCACGTCTTTAGTGTCGTCAGTCGAGATGTCTGTGGCGTTGCAGCCAAGGCTAGAATTGGTTTCATGACTGACAAGAGTTCGTGTGGCAGGTTAAGTTTCTAAGTGCTGACTGTGCTTGGGTTATCTCTTATGTAGCCAGTACAAAACAGCTGCTCACCTCCAAGAACAAACTCTTTCTGATTGGTTGAAGTCCGATTTCAGCAACCAATCAAAATTAAGTATTTTACAGAAATGATTTTGCTTTTGCTGCTGCTCCACATGATCACGAAATTGTCGACCCTTCTCTTTATTTCATTTGAATTCGTCTAATTAGCCGCCATTTGCAATTAACTCTCCAGGTGACCCATTTCTTATTAATTTTATTCTATCACTCCCTTCCTTATTGTAAGTCAGAAAAAAAACATATTAGTAAAAAAAAAAAAAAAAAAGCAGCCGATAAAAAATAGTTTAGGTGGAAACAAGATCACAAGCTGTTTATGCCAAATTATTGATCGCTAAAGCCACAAACCAATCTCTTGTCTGCACGCTTCCTACCGACTTTCTGCGACTGTTCCGGTAGTTTCATTCTCCCTTTAGAAATTGCACAGTTCACATTTTGCTGACGTCACAAGAGTAGCGGCCCCGTCTGTAGCAGCTGCAAAAAAAAAAAAAAAATCAAAAAAAGAAAAAAAGAAATCGTAATAAATAAATAAATAAAAAAATGCCTTATCAATCTGCGTACTTTGCGATTTCTATTTGTTTAAAGAGCAAAAGGAAATTTGAAACGGATTGAATTTAAAAAAAATTGAGTTTGAAGTTTTAAAACTCGTTTTTCACCGACAGACTGCGAGAGAGAAACAGATTTTTATCTGAAATTTATTCTGCTTTTTTTCTTTATCACTTCGACACAAACGAAAGGCGGAGTTTTAATTTTATTTATCAATATTTATCATCTCCCCACGAGGGCTGGATGTGACAGAAGCTCAGCTGAATGTGGAGAATATTCAGCTCGCAAGTAGGAGAAATCTGGATGAGACATAAATAAAAAAAATTCCCCAGTTGAGAAGGATTTTGCCACCTTTTTACTGGGGACAAAACAGGATTGGTTCGCCAGTTTTCAAATCAGTTCGAGGTTCGCATTGACACCATTCTGGCAACCTAGGGGCTAACTTAAACCATCCGACCCTTCTTTATCGAAATGAGGTATGGTTCGGATTGATCTTAGGAGGCACCATCCCATGTATTACCCCCTCCTTCGGGGTGAGGTTTGTTTATTGCTGATCACCTTGGGACATGTCGACGGGGCCGTTTTCGACTAATTATCTATTTGCTAAAAATAATTAAAAAAATGGAGTTTAAATTTTGAACAAATAAGACATAACAACATCAAAAGTGGGGGTCGTTGGTCATTCTTTGGCTATTCTATTTGTCTATTCTACTTTAACTAGTATAAGTGCAGTCACCACAATACCGCATTTACTCTAGGGGCCAGCCTACTTACACTTTGAATTATTTATTTGCAAAAAATATAAAAGTTACATTTTGAAAAAATTAGGCTTAAGACCCTCAAAAGTGTGGGAAATAGGTAAGGGATGAAGTTTGGGAGTGGATGGTGTCCCTCTAAGATGAATTTAAATTAGGGAGACCAAGGTCAAAATAAGAGCGAGGAGTAGGCATCTTGGAGAAGCAGACAAGATTTATTCACTTGACTAGCTATGAGACTAACTTACCCGCAGATATGGGGTCCGACAGAACCAGGAACCGCGTGCACCATGCCCAGGCATGGAACACGTACTCATAGTTGACCCCTTTTTTGTACACACACGCAACTTATAACCAACTTTCTGTCGAATTCCGAAGGATGTAATATTTTTCTATCACATCTGACT
This sequence comes from Sepiola atlantica, assembly GCA_963556195.1. NCBI lineage: Eukaryota > Metazoa > Mollusca > Cephalopoda > Sepiida > Sepiolidae > Sepiola > Sepiola atlantica. Next base: position 7,394,696 of record OY744516.1, on the reverse strand, counting down.
TTGACCTCAAGCTGATGCTTGAAGAACGCAATCAGATTCTGATCAGAGAAAGATTCAACTCCTCGAGATTCCCTCAGACGCGATCTTCATACCACCATTTGAGCTACAGCTTGGATTACGAAGAACACCATTAGTCTCTCCTTGTCCCATGGCGGCCCAATGTTGTCGATTACATAAGTCGCAGTTAGCAGCAGATGATCCTCAGGATTGATACGAGCCGTCACCTAGTTAACATACTCCCAGTACTGTTCGAGCTCGCGAAATTTGAAGAATGCGTGATCGGGTGTTTCGTTAAGACCACATGCCGGTTCCCAACAGCACCGGCCCCAACGTTCGTGTTGTGGTTCTCTTCTTCATTTTCTTCTTGTTCCCGTCCTGGCTGTGTCGTCTTGGCGACCACCGAGAGCACATACACTGGTTTACAAGTATACAAAAATAAAAGCAACGCAAACTCACAAGAAAAACACAAACTCAAATACATTGTGTATCAATCAGTTCTGTTCTGGATGTGTGCCATACCGTCGCGGAAAATTACCCCAAACGCTAGCGTCCACATCTTAATTAAGTTCACCTTCAACCTAGGACTGTACCCTGCTATACTCTGTCTCTGAAAGCATAGATAGAGCACTCTCACTAGACTCGAATGCCCAGATACACGCACTTGGGGATTTTAACGTGACTGGTTGGAATTCTCTAGCTTTACTGACGCAGCCGGTAACTCCACGTATAATTTCTCCTTAGCTCACTCCCTCTCTTAGACTGTCGATTTTCCGACCCGCATCCCCGATCGAGTAGACCAGCAAGCCTCATTTCTAGACCTTTTCTTAACCTCAATTCCCGAGGCTTGTGTGACGAAAGCTCATAGCCCACTGATCACATTGTGCTAATGATTCATATCACCCTAAAAACTCGTCCAAAAGCTGATAAGCCGGTGCTCAAAACAACGAGATACTATGAGCAGGCTAATTTTGAGTCAATCAGAGATCACATCAGTGACGCCTCATGGAGGTAAAATTCTCACTCCATTCTAATCAGTGTGCAAACGAATTAACTGAATGGGTCAAATCAGGCATTAAAGCCTATGTCCCCATGCGAAAATTCTCCAGCAAGCCCCACTCTCCTCAATGGTTCACCCGGAAATGTGCAGCTGTCATTGCTGAGAGGCAGCAAGCATTCCGTAAATTCGGCCGTCATAAGTCAGCTGCTAATAGACAGAAATTTATAGAGTCAAGAAATAAGTGTAAAGTAGTGATAGGTGAAGCAAAGAGAAGGTATACAGAGATAATCTAAAAACGCATTCAGTCACAGAAACAAGGTACTCGCGATTTCTTGCAAATCTAAAATAGTGTGGTGAACAATGGTCAATCAACGATTCCCCCACTATCAACCGACAATGATGTTGTTTGCACGACAACTGATAAGGCTGAACTACTTGCCAAGCGTTTCGCCTCAAACTCCACTTTGCACTAAAAAAAAACACCCCCTTCCAAATTCCCATGTCGGACCGAAGCCACACTTGATAACCTGCTCATCACCCCATCCCAGGTCAGAGACATCATAAAAAACCTTGACACCTCCAAAGCCTGTGGGCATGATCTTATATCTGTAATAGTAATAAAGAAATGCTCTGCTGAACTGGCCCCTGTCCTCTCCAAACTCTACAACAAATGCCTTGCTGAATCTTGCTTCCCCGATAACTGGAAAATTGCCTATGTGGTACCAGTATTCAAGAATTCTTGAAATAGAACTGATCCTCAGAACTATCGCCAAATTAGCCTACTCCAGATCTTTGCTAAAATCTTCTAATTTTTAATCAATCTAGCGATAGTCCGGCACTTAGTTAACGCTAAACTTTTTTCTGACCGCCAGTATTGATTTAGACAATCACGATCTACTGCGGACATCCTAACGGTCATCTCTGAACGCATATATCATACACTAGACAAGGCAGGTGAAGCTAGGGCGGTAGCGCTTGATATATTCAAGGCCTTTGACAAGGTATGGCATAAAGGGCTTCTCCTGAAAATACGCTCATATGTTATTACTGAGCAAATATTTAATATAATTAGATCCTTCCTAATAAAAAGAAAGGTCCAGGTTGTCCTCGATGGCCTTTCATCTAATCAACATGACATAAATGCTGATGTCCCCCAGGGATCGATCCTTGGACCTTTATTGTCTCTGATCTTCATAAACGATCTCCCTGATAACATTGAGTCTGAGATAGGTATATTTGCTGACGACACCACGCTTTACTCTCGTCATGTGGGCAAACACAGACGCGATCATATCCGAGACAATGACTGAATCCTTAGAAGGCGACCTCCAGTCTGTAGTGGATTGGGGGCAGAAATGGTTGGTAACTTTTAATGCTGCAAACATAAAGCTACTTTCCTTCAATAACTACAAGAAACCTCTCCAACCACCGATTGCCATGGCAAATAACACCCTACCTGAGAGTTCAACATTCATACTCCTCGACCTAACCTTCACAGGTAAGATGAATTGGAACAAATACATAGAAAACATTGCCAAGGCTGCAGCAAAGAAGGTTGGCTCCCTCTACTGTGCTAGTAAACTCTTCACACCTGACATTATTCTGTATCTCTACAAAGCCACCATTCGCTCATGCATGGAGTATTGTTGTCACATCTGGACTGGTGCATCATCCACTAGTCTCTCCCTCCTAGACAAGGTCCAAAAAAGAGTCGCCAACTTGATAGGTCCCTCACTATCCACCAAGCTCCATCCCCTGTCCCATCGCCGCAATGTTGCATCCTTGTGTTTGTTTTACAAATACTTCAATGGATTGTGTTCCGATGAACTGGCTGCTCTGGTGCCCCTCGACATAAATTTACTAGACCAACTCGACAATCAGCAAAGTCCCATCCATTCACTGTAGAGGTCCCTAGATGCCGGATAGCCGTCTACACCAATAGCTTCTTTCCTCGTGCTGCCGGCCTCTGGAACTCCTTTTCTGCTCCCCGACTGTACCAACATGCAAAAGTTTAAAACTAATGTAAACATACATCTCGCTACACTGCTCCCAACTTAGGATCACACCCAAAACCTACACTCTAATACTAAGTAACCCTTCCGTCTACAGTGGCGGCCTGCCTTGTTTGGGGTGAAATATGTTAAAAAAAAATCAGACCCAACTGAGATAATTTGTCTGTTGAGACTATCATTGTCCTTCGGTTTAAGTCAGCTCATCGTCTGCTAAATCTATCTCGAACTTTATCTCCTTTGGTCTACCCTAATCTGCTCGTCTCCTTCCATACGCTTTAAGCAGAACTATGCTTCCTAAAGATATTAACTTACGACCGGAAATCCTATGTCTGGTCTTTTATCTCAGAGTGACTGATAAATGGAAATGACTATCCCTCTCAGCGACTCCCAGCTGACTACCTGGAAACTATCAAACAACCTGTTGACTCATCACACTTCTGATTGCTTTTCCCTTTTTAAATCATTTTCGTTCGCATTCTCCGGGGTCATAACTCTTGGACGGTAGTCCATAGTATCACATTTCTTCTGCAGTTATTTTGCAATGAAGACAATCAGGTAAGTCTGCGATTTTTGCACTGTATTTTATGTTCTTAAAGCGTAACGCATTCCGGGCCAATCGCCTGGTCAGAGAGAACTCAGTTGTTGATATTCTGCACCTGGCGGCCAATTCCATTCGGATCGGATCTCTTCCTCTGACGCCCCGAGCTGCGCCACGAGCGGATCCTAAATAGCACCCTCAATAATCCTCTGTGTGGTTCCCTTCTGGAAAACTGTGAAAGGTCACTGAACCGAGGAACCTTTTTGAACGCTACTCACACGAACGTTGAATACAGATCTGTCTCCGAACCAACTTTTCTATCGCCTCAGCGAAATAATGACAGGAAGAAGGACAGCCAGTCGGTAAAAGATGAAAAAAAAAAAAATACGTACATCATGCAACGCCTAGCTCTACCCTTTAAGAAAAGTTTCCTTCGAAGCCAAGTATTAACAGACTCTACCTCCGACAAACTCCTCTCAAGGTAGAGATCCAGTCCGAAACACGCTTTGAGAATTCGAACAAGACTGTCAGTTCAGCAAAAAAGAGTCGGAAGCGAAGCGTTCCCACTTCAGAACCTCAACCGCAGGTCAATCGACTTGGTTTGGTTGATTTTGACCATCGTAATCGTTTTGTAACGTGTGAGACCCTCCGTCACTGCCCCGATGTCTCAATGTACCATTGCCGTTGGCGAGTGATACAGACTGGAGATGCATTTGTGAAAGTCCGGATTAAAACCGGCGGTATCTAAAACAGATGACAAGAAGCGATGGTCGACCCTGTGGAAATACTGATCCAAATTGATGTCGTCTTTTGTCCCCTCTAGGATCGTATGAATAAGATGAAACTGTTTCTGAATTGATCTCCCTTTTACAGCTTTTTGAAATATATTTAAATCAAGTTTCTGAAAGAAAAAATGGCGCAAGAGATATTACATGTGTTTCCAAGCATCTATTTAGGTTGGTTCAAGGTTGCTTTCGTATAGACCCCTCATCAGAATCGTTAATGGTTTAAAGCTTAAAATTGAATGGATACAGCGATTTCCTTCGTAAGTAAATATTTATTTTTGAACCAAGAACACACACAATTGAATAAGACCATTATAGGAAAGATTGCCGAAGAGAAATCAGTCATTTGAACGTTGTTTAATCATCTATTTTCTTTACAAACTAAAGATTTAGCTAACAAGGGAGACAAGATTAATTGCGCAAAGAAATATTTTCTCTGGGTGAAGGAAGGTAATTCTAACATTACCAGAATTAAAATCAAATTATCTTAGAATATTTTAATATTTCTTTGAATTGTGGAATTTATTAGATACTGTTGTGGGTCATGTTAAACTGGTTTAAGGCACAATACACAACAAAGAAAATGCTCATCAAATAACATAACAATCAATATTTATTTACGAAAAAAAGAAGTGTTGGAAAGTGTTGTAATTTGTAGTAGTTCAGTCAATGTAGACAGTGTGGGGTGGAATTGCTCTCGTGGTTGCTTCGTTTACGGCAAAATCACGTCGAAAAAACCCGTTCCCGTTAGATCACCGAAGTTAAGCGACGTTGAGCCGGGTCAGTAGTAAAATGGGTGATCATTTAGGAATAGCAATCGCTGTATGTGGAATGGCGGAGACATCCATGCCAAAAACTACCACCGTCAAAACGGATTACCGGCTGTTAACGGTAACATAAAATGTCTATTGTCAACAGCAATAGGTTTACCAGGTTACCAAGTATGCAGTGATTGAAAGGAACAGTATTGAAGGAAATAAATAACAAAAGATGTTATTGTAGGAAATAAATAACAAAAGATGTTATTGTAGGAAATAAATAACAAAAGATGTTATTGAAGGAAATAAATAACAAAAGATGTTATTGTAGGAAATAAATAACAAAAGATGTTATTGTAGGAAATAAATAACAAAAGATGTTATTGTAGGAAATAAATAACAAAAGATGTAATTGTAAGAAATAAATAACAAAAGATGTTATTGAAGGAAATAAATAAAAGATGTTATTGTAGGAAATAAATAACAAAAGATTTTATTGAAGGAAATAAATAACAAAAGATGTCATTGAAGGAAATAAATAACAAAAGATGTTATTGTAGGAAATAAACAACAAAAGATGTTATTGAAGGAAATAAATAACAAAAGATGTTATTGTAGGAAATAAATAACAAAAGAAATTATTGTAGGAAATAAATAACAAAAGATGTCATTGAAGGAAATAAATAACAAAAGATGTTATTGAAGGAAATAAATAACAAAAGATGTTATTGAAGGAAATAAATAACAAAAGATGTTATTGTAGGAAATAAATAACAAAAGATGTCATTGAAGGAAATAAATAACAAAAGATGTTATTGAAGGAAATAAATAACAAAAGATGTTATTGAAGGAAATAAATAACAAAAGATGTTATTGTAGGAAATAAATAACAAAAGATGTTATTGAAGGAAATATATAACAAAAGATGTTATTGTAGGAAATAAATAACAAAAGATGTTTTTGTAGGAAATAAATAACAAAAGATGTTATTGTAGGAAACAAATAACAAAAGATGTTATTGAAGGAAATAAATAACAAAAGATGTTATTGTAGGAAATAAATAACAAAAGGTGTTATTGAAGGAAATAAATAACAAAAGATGTTATTGAAGGAAATAAATAACAAAAGATGTTATTGTAGGAAATAAATAAAAGATTTTATTGAAGGAAATAAATAACAAAAGATGTTATTGAAGGAAATAAATTAAAGATGTTATTGTAGGAAATAAATAACAAAAGATGTAATTGCAAGAAATAAATAACAAAAGATGTTATTGAAGGAAATAAATAACAAAAGATGTTATTGTAGGAAATAAATAACAAAAGATGTTATTGTAGGAAATAAATAACAAAAGATGTTATTGTAGGAAATAAATAACAAAAGATGTTATTGAAGGAAATAAATAACAAAAGATGTTATTGTAGGAAATAAATAACAAAAGAAATTATTGTAGGAAATAAATAACAAAAGATGTCATTGAAGGAAATAAATAACAAAAGATGTTATTGAAGGAAATAAATAACAAAAGATGTTATTGTAGGAAATAAATAACAAAAGAGGTTATTGTAGGAAATAAATAACAAAAGATTTTATTGAAGGAAATAAATAAAAGATGTTATTGTAGGAAATAAATAACAAAAGATTTTATTGAAGGAAATAAATAACAAAAGATGTCATTGAAGGAAATAAATAACAAAAGATGTTATTGTAGGAAATAAACAACAAAAGATGTTATTGAAATAAATAAATAACAAAAGATGTTATTGTAGGAAATAAATAACAAAAGAAATTATTGTAGGAAATAAATAACAAAAGATGTCATTGAAGGAAATAAATAACAAAAGATGTTATTGAAGGAAATAAATAACAAAAGATGTTATTGAAGGAAATAAATAACAAAAGATGTTATTGTAGGAAATAAATAACAAAAGATGTCATTGAAGGAAATAAATAACAAAAGATGTTATTGAAGGAAATAAATAACAAAAGATGTTATTGAAGGAAATAAATAACAAAAGATGTTATTGTAGGAAATAAATAACAAAAGATGTTATTGTAGGAAATAAATAACAAAAGATGTTATTGAAGGAAATATATAACAAAAGATGTTATTGTAGGAAATAAATAACAAAAGATGTTTTTGTAGGAAATAAATACAAAAGATGTTATTGTAGGAAATAAATAACAAAAGATGTTATTGAAGGAAATAAATAACAAAAGATGTTATTGAAGGAAATAAATAAGAAAAGATGTTATTGAAGGAAATAAATAACAAAAGATGTTATTGTAGGAAATAAATGACAAAAGATGTTATTGAAGGAAATAAATAACAAAAGATGTTATTGAAGGAAATAAATAACAAAAGATGTTATTGAAGGAAATAAATAACAAAAGATGTTATTGAAGGAAATAAATAACAAAAGATGTTATTGTAGGAAATAAATAACAAAAGATGTTATTGTAGGAAATAAATAACAAAAGATGTTATTGAAGGAAATATATAACAAAAGATGTTATTGTAGGAAATAAATAACAAAAGATGTTATTGTAGGAAATAAATAACAAAAGATGTCATTGAAGGAAATAAATAACAAAAGATGTTATTGAAGGAAATAAATAACAAAAGATGTTATTGAAGGAAATAAATAACAAAAGATGTTATTGTAGGAAATAAATAACAAAAGATGTTATTGTAGGAAATAAATAACAAAAGATGTTATTGAAGGAAATATATAACAAAAGATGTTATTGAAGGAAATAAATAACAAAAGATGTTATTGTAGGAAATAAATAACAAAAGATGTTATTGTAAGAAATAAATAACAAAAGATTTTATTGTAGGAAATAAATAACAAAAGATGTTATTGTAGGAAATAAATAACAAAAGATGTTATTGTAAGAAATAAATAAAAGATGTTATTGTAGGAAATAAATAACAAAAGATGTTATTGAAGGAAATAAATAAAAGATGTTATTGTAGGAAATAAATAACAAAAGATGTTATTGAAGGAAATAAATAAAAGATGTTATTGAAGGAAATAAATAACAAAAGATGTTTTTGTAGGAAATAAATACAAAAGATGTTATTGTAGGAAATAAATAACAAAAGATGTTATTGAAGGAAATAAATAACAAAAGATGTTATTGAAGGAAATAAATAAGAAAAGATGTTATTGAAGGAAATAAATAACAAAAGATGTTATTGTAGGAAATAAATAACAAAAGATGTTATTGAAGGAAATAAATAACAAAAGATGTTATTGAAGGAAATAAATAACAAAAGATGTTATTGAAGGAAATAAATAACAAAAGATGTTATTGAAGGAAATAAATAACAAAAGATGTTATTGTAGGAAATAAATAACAAAAGATGTTATTGTAGGAAATAAATAACAAAAGATGTTATTGAAGGAAATATATAACAAAAGATGTTATTGTAGGAAATAAATAACAAAAGATGTTATTGTAGGAAATAAATAACAAAAGATGTCATTGAAGGAAATAAATAACAAAAGATGTTATTGAAGGAAATAAATAACAAAAGATGTTATTGAAGGAAATAAATAACAAAAGATGTTATTGTAGGAAATAAATAACAAAAGATGTTATTGTAGGAAATAAATAACAAAAGATGTTATTGAAGGAAATATATAACAAAAGATGTTATTGAAGGAAATAAATAACAAAAGATGTTATTGTAGGAAATAAATAACAAAAGATGTTATTGTAAGAAATAAATAACAAAAGATTTTATTGTAGGAAATAAATAACAAAAGATGTTATTGTAGGAAATAAATAACAAAAGATGTTATTGTAAGAAATAAATAAAAGATGTTATTGTAGGAAATAAATAACAAAAGATGTTATTGAAGGAAATAAATAAAAGATGTTATTGTAGGAAATAAATAACAAAAGATGTTATTGAAGGAAATAAATAAAAGATGTTATTGAAGGAAATAAATAACACAAATCAAATCAATTACACATCGTTGTTATTTATTTCCTTCAATAAAAAGTTTACTGCTGATGATTAGTGTTTTTCTTTTTTAAAGTGTTGACATCGGCTCACACGGCTTAGCGCCAAATCCTTAAGAATTTCTGTCATTTCTTTTCGGGAAAGAAAATTTAAAACTCTTCCGATTGGCCGAAAATATTTTCTTTGATTTATTGTTATTTCTAATTTGGAGCCAATTTTTGCACTAAAATATGCAACTCGTTTAAAAAATTTTTTTATATTAATGTTGTTCTAGGGTTTGCATAGCCTGTCCGGTGGCAAAGACTGCTGGTGACTGGATTTTACTTTGGATTAATTTCCACGTCGCCACAACTGATGAATTTGTTACACTTTATAGATTTTTAAAATGCTGTTGTATTTGGCGACGACGATGAGGACGATGGCAATGTGTGTACAACGTAATCAATTTCTGAACATCAAACACATTGTTTAATTTGCCGCTAGAAAACGAAATCAAATTCCCTGCTCTTGAAAGCTGCCAGTTTTAACCAACAGATGGCGCCAACTACCAACCGTTTTTTTGTGTGTGACGTAACCTCTCATAGAAATGTCGAGATCGCATGCTAAAAGATCTATGAGGCTTAGTTGGGTATGATTCACGCTTTAGTTTACGACGAGAAAAAAATGTGACTCGTTAGGTTACCCATTGAGCTTGGATTAGATCATTTGAAGTAAGTGAGTTTGCAAAACCAGTTATTTGTTAAAAATTAATAGACAAAATTAGTCTCTTTCTGCTCGCTATATATATCTCCTACCTTTATTTCCTTCTCTAACTACGAGTTAAATAGTATCACAATTTGTGGTGATATTCTCTTTTGTTTATAATGAACTATTCCAATCGTTTTATTCTCTCCCTTCCTTATTATCCTCGGTTGTTGAGAGAGAAAGAGAGAGAGAGAGAGAGAGAAAGAGAGAGAGACAGAGAGAGAGAGGGAGGGGGGAATGTAAAGTTATAGATACCGTATAAAATAAATAACATACAGTGAGATAGGGTGAGAATGAAAGACAGACATGTAAAAAGAGATGGTAAATTGATGAGTTAATTGCAAATGGCGACTAGTTAGAACAATTAAAATGGAAGTCTTTTTTTTTCCAAGCATAACTGCATCCAAGAATTGAGTAATATTTTAACATTTCTGTGATTAAAAGATGCAGCAAAGAATCCTGGTCGCATTCACACGAGACCCGCAGGATAGCTCAACTCAAATCGAAGTGATATCCATTTATCTATTACACGCATCTCTCTCTATTCTCTCGTCCCGACAATACATGTTATTTATCAAATGTGTTGGGGTATTAATGTATTCTTTTATTTTGTAATTATGTCTCTGGGTTTCAAGCCTTTATGTATCATGTTCCTATGTGAGAATAGATGTGTATATATGTAAATCCAACCCTTCCTTAATTATCACCCTTTTCCTGGTGTGTGTACTCGAGTGAATACAACACACAAAATGGCGTCCTCGTGTTTCAGAAAAGATACCCGAGCGCGTGCGTCACTAAAAACGTTAAGGCTAGAATGTTCAATATGTCTAAAGCTTAACACCAAACACGAGGCCAACGAAAACGTACAGAAACAACTCAACATATTGCAGTAGAGAGTGACAGAAAAAAAACAAAGATTTGTAACTCAATCTTTGCCGGAATTTGATATTCTCGTCTGGAAATTGAATTTAATTGATATTATAAAAAGGGAAGAAGAAAGAGAAATCAATAGTTAAACGCTAAAAGTATGCGTGCCTTTTCGACAATTTGATATTCTTATAGGATTACCATATATTTAAATCCTATATTTATCAACTAATCGCATGAGCACAAACAAAAAACACACCTCAAAAGTAAAAACTTTCATACTTTTGTGTAAACAGCGGCTCGCGATAGAAAAGGAAGAATTTATAAATAGAAGTCACGTGACTTGTCTACAATTACATCCGCAGAGTAAAATTTATTCTACCCGATAAAACAATTAAGCTTTGTGGAGCCAATTGTTTCAGATAAAAATAATCCAACAAGAGAGCCCTATCACACAGAATCCTGCCAATAGAGAGGATGCAACACGCTTTCGACTGGAGTTATGTGGAATTTTAAATAATTTTGTCTATATACAAACGCTGGAAGGAAGGTACTATTGTATGTGATTAAATGTATTTGTGGCAACGTTGCATTATAGTTAACAAGGAAACAATTGTGAAAAAATAACACAAATAATTGTTACTAAAAGTAAAGAATTCTAAATGGATGAGGGGTGCTTTACCGAACATCTCCGAAGCTTGATTAATGGGTTTTTCGTCTTTTTGAGTGAAAAACAAACAAATATACAACAACTAACTGTTAAAAATGCAATAAAATGTGCCTTTTCGAAAAGAATAAAATGATAAAAGAATAAAATCAGACTATGGTAATTTCTGGAAAGTGGAGTCAGACATTTTAGATTCTGACTCTTCCGAAAAACCAAAGAATTTATGCAGGAAGGTAGAAAAGTAACTTTTATTGCCTTTGGTAACTGTTATGTGTTGATTATTTATTTTTCACCCTTTTTGCTTGTTAACTATAATGCACTATTGCTGTATTTATAAATAAATAATTTTTCGAAGTAATAGTTGTAAGAAGAACAATGTCTAATTAAAAGAGTAAGAAAATACATAGACTATAGTGCCCCCTCTCTATAAGTATGTTTAACCATATACAAACTACAAACGTGGAAGTAATTATACTGGAAACCGAATCACTCACGCGTAAACAACGAAAGTGAAAATAGATAGTGCAAACATCTTAGTACGCTTTAGCTTAAAAGAAGGAAATGTATGTTCCGTTCAACTGTGTATATTGTAAGAATTAATTTTCTCGGGATGAAGATTTTCTTGTATAATTTTTAATCAGAAAACAACATTTTGTTAATCTATTAGCCGCTCGTCTGCTAGTCGAGTATTAATTAACATGAAGATATTTAACGCACGGTGTAATATGCAAAAGTGACTCTAATTAGATTTATACCGTATTTCTTATACGGTATTATTGACTGAAGGATGAGGCTTATTACGGGAAGTGGGATAATCACTCCTACTTCCGTGATGAAATTAGTAATCAAAGTGAAGATGACTGACAAGGCAAAATATGAAAAAGAATATATTCGAACGAAAATAAATGCAAAAAAACGTGGTCTAAATTGATGCTGGAGCAGATTTGTGTATGTAGTTTTATTTTCTAAAAGGAGGTCGCCCCTTATCAAGGCCAGATGCTACTTAAGGATAATAGTTAATGAGATGAAATGATTGTCAGAATCAAGTTCGAATATTTGTGGGTACTATTCTAGATAGGAATCTGTTGACATTGGCTTTGAAGGCGACCAAG
>OY744516.1:7322240-7377240 GCA_963556195.1 Sepiola atlantica | reverse complement strand
CATAGAAAATTTATCTGGTATTAGTTAAATGCCAATTTGCTATTTTGTGTTTTTGTAAAAAGGAAATCCCAAAATAAATATAAAAAATTAGCCAAGTTCATTTGTTCATTCATTTTCGGTCAAGATGAATCACATTAGTGAATGAGGGTAAGAACATCCCTTTCTTTAAATCTGACTGATAGTTGTTCGACCCCCGACTGAAAGTAGGTCAAATAGTCGGCTGCTGATTACTTTTTATTTCTTACTATTATATTGAAGCTGTTGCAATAGTTTGTTGATGAATGAGAGAGAGAGAGAGAGAGAGAGAGGGGGGTATTTCATCCACACAATAATACTTCTTTCAACGCAGAACACCGTAACAGAAATAAGATAGAAATTTAATTATTGTTACTTTTTCGTATTATACCGTGCGTTAGGTAATTTCGTTTTATTTATTAGTGCTTGAATAGCTGATAAAAAATTAAACATTGATATAAAGCTTCTACCCGAGGACATTCTTTGAATTTACATAGCAAACACGCACTCTACATTTCTTTGTTTTTAAATAATATTTATTAACCATTAACTACTATTTTCCACTTTTGTTGTTTCCGCAATGAGTGCCTAGGTTCTTGGTCTACTTACTAAGAAGAGAGAGAGAGAGAGAGAGAGAGAGAGAGAGAGAGAGAGAGAGAGAGAGAGAGAGAGAGAGAGTCCTGTCAAGTCCTTATTTACTTGCCTTCCCAAAGTTAGTCACGGCGGTTTGTGATGTAGAAAAAAAATCCAGCTCCCCCAAAAGAGCATTTTGGATTAGGACAAAAATAAAAACAGATCCAATCGTTAAGAATTTCTCTTCCTCTAACTAAACACAGAACAGACACTACAATTTGATCCTCTCTCGAAGGTAGATAGGTATAAATATTTACCCGATGAACACAAGTAATTTTCAAGAGGAAAAAAAGAAAGAAGAATTATTTTTACTAAAGAAAAAACAAAAAACGAAATAAGTTCGATATCGATTAGTCTGATCGATTTCGTTCTTTTGCCGCCCATTTTGTGTCACGGTTGTTGCTATTCATTCTTTCCCGCCTAAATCGCATTTCTTTCTAATTCGCTTCTTTTTTTCTTTGTATAAATATGTAAGTCAATCCAAAACGATAAATCAAAATATTTTTTTAAACCCCCGCCGCGCCACCCGGGGGGATAAGCCCTCGACAGACAACAGCTGCTGAACTTGTCCAGTTCCTATCTTGAAACGCATCACATTTCTGTCTTTTCTTCTTAATTCTTTCTCTGTCCAATTTAAATACCTTTTTTTTTCTCAATTTAATTCAGGTTTACAAAAGCGACGACATTTATCAACACAGGAGCAGACTGAGATGTCAACAAACACATCGTCTTGATAATCATCGGCTGTTTTCATATCTTCAGACGACAGCCCGCCGACTACATTGTTTTAGTCTGACGCCGCTATTTCAGGCAATGCTTCGACTAATCTTTATAATGTTTTTCGTGTCCACTGCCAAGCGACATCCCAGATATAATTAGTCATACATCATTATACATATTCATTGCCCCGATTATTCTATGAAGGCTCATCAGTAGAACACATCCGACCCCAGGATTCGAAACCCGGGTCACTTGCATATTAGGCGAGTACTCTGCCACTGAGTTCGGATGTGTTCTACTGATGAGCCTACAATGAGGGCGAAGCTCGAGTCTAGGACTTCCGGTTTGTTTTCTTTCATGGGTTGTGGGCTGCGGAGTTGTCTGATTGTGGAAACAATTATATATATATATGATAATTTTATTTACACAGACATGTACAAAATCTGCGACACAGGCATGTCGATGTTATCGATCAACAGTTACTATAAACTGAGATCTCATCAGGCAGAGTTAGAATCCGATCTTAACCTCAGATCATATTTGGAGAGAATGAAGTGGAGGGATAGAGAAAGAGAAGAAGAAGGAAAGAAATTTAACATTTAAAAAATTATCTTTCCAACGGACAATATTTTGAAATTCCTGGCGGTTGTTCTCACTCATTAAGCTATACGACTCCGCTGATGAAGGTCCGATTTTCTCGGATCTGAAACCTTGGTCCGGATGTTGTTGTAACACTTTATTTAATATTAATATATATATATATATATATATATATATATATATATATATATATATATATATATATATATATAGAGAGAGAGAGAGAGAGAGAGATTGATAGATAGATATAGATGTACGTCCATATATATACACTCCCTCAAAATGTAAATGTTACAGTAATAATCAACTTAATTTAACTAATTACACTGCCCTAAAACACGGTCGGACTTCATACTCACCAAGCTTTTGACACCGTGTATGGGGGATGAAGAACTCCAGTACAGAGAGAAGAAAATGGCGATCAATGTTTCAAATTTGAAACATGTATGATTTTGTGTGTGTGTGTGGAGCGTCTATTAAGTTCCGTTGTATTTGTATACACAATTAAAAATGACAGACACAATTAAAGATGGCCGACATAATTAAAGATGGCCGACATTATTAACGATGACGATTTGAATAAGCTAATAGACAGAGAACCAATGCTAAGTGCATTAGATTGTACCGCAAATAACTTAAAATCAATAAGAAATATATCGATATTGTAAAAATAATGTAGGAAAATATAGATTACATAACTGAAGTTATGGAGTTGAAAAGCTTTAATTTGTGGAGTTAAAGCCCCTATTTGGTTGGTCTATAATTGGTGAAATTAGCTAAAAATTTTAGAATCGATATAAGTTTCTGTATTAAAGATGTCCGATATTAAGATTCATGGTTTAATGCACATTAAAACCAATAGTAAACATATTTAGTGGGAGGAGTTTCCGGTTTTTAAAAGCTCATCTACAAAAGTGGTTGGAGCCTAAAATACTTTAGCGCAATCAAAAACAACGTTTTTTGATTGCATTAAAGTATTTTAGGCTCCAACCACGTATTTCGTTATGAACGCAAACCATTAAATGCATTTACAAATTTTCATGTGAAAACATCAAGTATAAAAGAAAACAAAGAAAACAGAAACACAACCAAAAACTTTGTTTAATGTGTAGAGTTTAAAGGATAGTTATCTCACTTGCTTGGATTGGTCTTAAAGTCCGGGTCTTGTGTTTAGATCAAACGATCGAAATAAAATATATCTATTCGTCGGTGTGTGTGTGTTTTGTGTTTTCTTTATTTTATGCGTGGAGTTTTCATGCGTGTGTATGTACACACAAATAAAAGCCACGTATCACGAGAAAATATTAACATTCCCTCATCAATTATATTCACTAATTCCGGAGACTCCTAATTCTATGTAGAAAAACTAAGCAAATAATTAACATGCTTCAATAAACTCAAATAAAATGACTCCAAATGTACTGATGACTCAGAGAAGAAAAAAAGGGAAAGAACGTACACGCACGCAGACACCACACTTTTAATAATTAAAATAACTGAACCCGATTTTTAAACAAGAAAATGTCTGAAGAGATCAGAGAATGCTCGAAACACGTGTTACATAGAAATGAAATGCAAAACTTAAAAAAAATAGTTAAAAATAACGAACAAATAAAAAAAATAAATGTTTGTAGCCTAGTTCTTTAAATATACACTTTTTTCTCGTTGGAACCACACTACCCTCTCCCTCTCTCTCTCTCTCTCTCTCTCTCTCTCTCTCTCTCTCTCTCTATATATATATATATATATATATATATATATACAGAGATATATACATATTCATATATACATGGATATGTACATATCTATATATACATGGATATGTACATATACATGTATACATTGATATGCACATATACACGGATATGTACATATACAAATATACATGGATATGTACATATATATGTACATATGTACATACATATGCACATATATACACACATATAGAGACACAGAGAAATACACACAGACCTTGAGACTTTGTATTAACGCGTAAATACACATACATAAAACTATACGCACATTAATATACACACTTAGAGATATGTCCATTGATATATACGTTCATGCATCGTTTAAATCCAGTAAAAGGCAAACACTTAAGTCTGGTAAAGTTCTATTTTTTTCGGGATTTGATACGGACGGATATTTATGCACGTATACATTAAGGAGCACATATCTATATGTGTATGTTTGTGTGATAGTGTACTTTATGCATTTGTCTGTTTATATCTGAAAATATGTAGTCGAATATTGTTTGCATAAATAAATAAAAATTATACCTAATATATATATATATATATATATATATATATATATATATATACAGTCTGCTGATATTCCCGCTGAATTTGGCATTTAGATGTTAATTTACTCTCCCATTTCCATGGCAATGCATGGTGGCCACAACGGTACGGGTTCCGCTACTGAGTCAAATATGGCTTTTGTATTGGGGTTCGAATCATGTGACCAGAAGGGATTGTCTCTTTCCATACTGATGATTTAGGATTGCATGAAACACATGTGTATCTGTGCTAAGTGTAAAATAATATTTATTCATAAATAATTTTTCAAAACTCTCGCTAGATGGAGCACTTCAAGTTAGTCGATAACAAGTTGTCATTTATAGTGTAATGCTACACCGTCTGTTGAGGTGTGGTGTCTTGACAGCCTGCTGACAGTCCCGCTGAATTTGGCATTTAGACGTTAATTTACTCTCTATTTCCATGGCAATGCGTTGTGACCACAACGGTACGCGCCCCGACTACTGAGTCAAATATGACTTTCGTATTGGGGTTCGAATCGTATGACAAGATACTGATGATTGCAGAGTGGAATAAAACATGTATATATGGGTTAAGTTGAAAATAATATTTTTTTATAAATAATTGTATATATATATATATATATATATATATATATATATATATATATATATATACATCGAGATCCAACACGATTTGTTATTGTTATTGATCACTCTGCGTCGCTTGCTGTGAATACTCGCCGACTTGGTATTTACAAAGTTAAATTCCTCCTAAAATTCCAAGCTAATTTCTGGTGGCCAACTGATAACTCTCTTGACTGCGAAGCAGTGGCGATTTGTGATCGGAGTTCGCGCCCGTTGACCGTCGGGAATTAGCTTCCTGCACTGAAGATTGCGTAAGCATGAAACATCGATGTTTGTAGGTAATAAATAATTATATATATATATATATATATATATATAACATGATATAATTCAAGTTCATTCAAAAAGACATTTTATTTACAATCAATTGTATCTGCCCATTTTGGGAATATACACATTTATGGTATACAAAATTTATCAAATATTCACAAAGAGGCTTCATCGGTGTATACATACCACCATCAGACTGAAAAAATAAAATAACGTCCAATATTCAATTAATTACTACATATTTAATTTCTATCTCCCTTTTTTGATCATTCCAATCAAAGGGAAACGTTTTTTAGACTCTGTTTTTTTTTTCATTTCAAAGTTCATAATGCATGTCCACCATTTTTGTTTCCTTCCGTTAAACTATTATATTTGACTGACAAAAACACATGGTATAATTCACACATAAGATAATAATTAATTCACACATAAGATAATAATTAATTCACACCAACAGTTATTATTTTTATTCAACCATTTTTGTTTTCACTTTTGTCTTTTTTTCTTCATTTTAACTTCTTTATTCCGTTTTATTTTTTTCTTAAAGAATACAAATCTATCACATCGCCATCCCTTAATCTCATATGAGTCACTTCCGGAGTGATCACCCATTACTTCTCTAGTACTACAGTGTTTGTCATGTGTTTTTTTGTTAGTCAAATATAAATTATATATAGCACTAATATAAAGATATATGTATGGCAATCATGATATAAAGAAACGTTTGTGTTTCTACGCCAAGAAGGAGTTAGTCAGACGAATTAACTAACCTGATGAACTCCTTTATGGAGTGAGACATAAAAGTTTCTTTGTAGCTTGCTTGCCATACATATATTTTTATACTACCATATATATGATGCGTAGCACTTCGTAAATGGAATACATTATTCTCAGTAGCTGATAATGCGTATATAAGCATTGTTTTCTTTTATTTTATAGCGTGTGTGGTTAGCATAGTCTGTAAGTATCCGACTTTTGAGAAAAAGATTGGGTTTCGATCTCAGCTTGAAGTAGCTAAATCAAAGCAATGTGATACGCGTTATAATATTATAATATTATAATATGATAAAATAATAAAATATAAACAATTGGTGAAAAAGGTTTTTTTACAAATGTTGGTAACCTCACTTCTTTAAATATATATTTTTTCTCGTTGGAACTCCACTTATGCTGCGCTACACTCTACTACCTCTCTCTAATATATATATATATATATATATATATATATATATATATATATATATATATATATATAATAGTGGGAGTACAGTATAATGCTCCGTTTTAGGGGAATGACAGAGCGTTCAATTATGACTGTAAGAGCATAACGTTTTATTACTAATAACACTATACAAATTCGATCGATCACCAATACCTGCGCTTACACGGAAATCCTGGAAATCTTGCCCGTTTGCTTAAAGAATATCATGTGTATTCATTCTTCAGCTGGTGATCTGAAAAGTTCTTATTCAAATTACATAAGTATGTTTTTATATTACTAATGCATTGAGTACTGTTAAAGTAAATACTGAAACAAAAAATATATACGTAATACATTTATATCCTCCACTCTGTAATTATATATATATATATATATATATATATATATATATATATATATATATATATATTACGAGGCCTGCCTAAAACGTATCCGACCTTAGGTCACAAAAATATTTCAAATACGTGACGGGGTTGGGACCCTTATCCCCTTCAAAGTAGGCTTCTTGTGCTCGGACACACTTAGCCCACTGATCCATCCACTGCCGGAAATACCTCTGGAAGTCTTCTGGTGTTCAGCTCCGCCGTCGCGTTCCGCATTATTTTTTTTTCGCACCCTCTTAACAACAGCTGCACTCCGAGCAGTTTGGGGCCTGCCAGAACGCTGGCCACTCTCCGCTGATGCGCGGCCATTTTTAATCTGTTTAACCACTCCTTAATTTGTGCTACGCGTCGCATTATCTCCAAACACCTGCTGAATCCAACGCGACGGCGGAGATGAACACCATTTCAAGAGAAGACTCCCAGAGGTGTTTCCGGAAGTGGATGGATCGCTGGTCTAAGTGTGTGCAAGCACAATGGGAATTAGAGTCCCAATCCCGTCATATATTTTAAATATTTGTCTGGCCTAAGGTCGGATACTTTTTAAACAGGCCTCGTACATATATATATATATATATAACAGATGCCAACAGAAGCTGAAGAGAGCCGGATGGGTAAGACCTTCCGTGCTTGAAACCGACGGTACGAATGTTGTACTAATTTTTCTGTACCAGAATAAATAAATATTATGCTCTTAATTTTTAACTTTAATTCTTAATTAATCGAGCACTCTGCTGGGATTTTTCCTACCATTTTACAAAGAAGTTATATATATATATATATATATATATATATATATATATATATATATATATATAAGAAATAAGAGTGATAAACATGTACGAATGTCCAGATTTATTTCAAACTTCGATTCTGTAATAAACTAATGTTTATTATTCTACTTATTCAACATTTAAACTGCAGATTTCCATTCATTGGAATTCTAATCTCCGCTTCGGTAACCCTATTAAACTCTCGAAATTATTTTGTCCTCCGTCCAAAATCCGGTTTTAACCACGGCCCCTCTTTTTCTTTTCAAATAATATTTAGACTCAACGACCTATTTCTTAACCTATGACCAATCCTCGCCCGCATCCTACCAACTACACCCTTATCACTTGTACCCTTCCTCTCCCATCCCCCTTTCCTTCCAACAGCAACCACTGCTCGCTCAACTAACCCTACCACTTTCTTCCCTCATGTTCCACTCTCCCTTCTCTCCAACCCACCCCACCCCCTAATTTGGCCTCCCTTTTCAACTTAAGGTTTCTTTCTTAGAATCGCTGGAATAATTCACCACTAATGTCATTTATTTTTCTACTATGACCCAGGAAGATTTTAAAATGGCCAGATTTCTCATATCAATTCTATTTAAGTGCGCTCCATCTACGATTTGAACTCAACATGTCACCATACTTCACTTTGTACACTTTCTCCATACTGCCTCTACGAAATATTTGGTTCGTCTTCTTCAAAATCTCCTTTTCATTGGACACTTTTTCAACGGACAATTACTATCTGGACAAACCACATATCTTTTTTACACGAACTCTTTTCACTCCATTTTTAATAACATTTTTTAAAATGTTTGAACTTTGACTTTTCCACAGCCAACTTATGTATCTGTTTATCTCCTCTGATGATAAGATTTCGATCTTTGAAAAACCTTGGCTTAAGGAAAGAACAATAAACATTAGTTTATTACAGAATATACCTTGCATTGAACAATTGAAGTGTGAAATAAATCTGGACATTCGTACATGTTTATCTCTCTTCTTTCATCTATCTTTATAATTGCTCTATCTCGTATATTGAGCTTAAACCATTTCACTATAGGTTCTATCTACTAAAAGTTTACTTTTAGTTTATATTTGATTATATATATATATATATATATATATATATATATATATATATATATATATATATATATAGTTAGGGGAATTAAGAAAAAAAGCCTGCTTTTAATCTATTTCCATAATGAGATGTCTTTCTTATTTCTGATTTCTGTACCGATTTATACGGTTTTGCTTTTTTTTACACTTTCCAGTTTGATACGTTTTATTTCTTTTTTTTCCCTTTTTATTTCAACAATTTTATATGAATATGAATATTAGTGCAGAGACTAGCGAAGGATATATTTCTGTCATTTTTGACGAAGGATGTATACTCGTATATATATAATTGAATAAATTACGTCACGACCAGTGGTATCACGCATTGAGCAATCGTCAGAAGACTCAAAAACTTTTTGTAAGTGCTTTGTTTGCTTCCAGATTCACACATATTTTTGTCTTATATATGCGAGATTATCTGTTCACTTGGCATCCGAGTAATGCTTTCTACTTGTGGTTCCACTGCCAGTTTTTCAGGGGCCTCTCTCTCTGTTGGCGTGTGCGTCTCACATATGAGAAACATCTGTGACGAAGCCTGAGAGTGGTAGATTGAGGAAGACGTTGACGTCAACGGTGTTGTGGAACACGGTGATGACGACACCGGAGATTCCCGAAGAATCCTTGTTTTTCCTCGAGTTGTCGGTACCTCGCTATTCTTCCGACTATTCTGACCACCCTTGCTACCGGACTCATTGCGCTGACTCCCGCCGTTCGCCGCTGCGGCCCTGTTCCCCCACACTCGCTTGCATTGGACGGTCACCACATCGCTAAGTTCTTGTTTCACTTTCGTCACGCACGGCGGTTTATTGTGTCTCTCTTTCCACGACTGCCAGTAGAGGAAAGATGCGATGAATAAAGTTATTAAGCCGACAACCACAACGGCTCGAATCGTACCGGGCGAGATTGGCGTGTCGGACGGCTCCAACAGTCGTTCAGTCGAATTATCTGAAAAAAACAAACAAAAAACAGAACAGTTATTACTGCCAACCATTTATTGAGCATTTTTTAATGAGAAAAGTACTTGCGTTATTTACTGCAATATTATATTTTTCAAATTAAAATCGATGATAGTCAAATCAATATTCAACGCAAATCCGAAAAAAGTCAACTCCTAATAGAAAATGGGGAACTTTAATTTGAAAATAATAAGCTTCAGATTAAGAATAGCCAACTCAAATGTTGAAATAGCCAACTCAGTGTTGCTAATTGCCGACCCAAATGTTGAAATAGCCAACGCAGAATTTCTAATAGACAAATCAAATGTTGAAATAGCCAACGCAGAATTTCTAATAGACAAATCAAATGTTGAAATAGCCAACGCAGAATTTCTAATAGACAAATCAAATGTTGAAATAGCCAACGCAGAATTGTTAATAGACAACTAAAATTTACAATAGCCAACTCAGAGTTGCTAATAGACAACTACAATTTTAAATAGCTAACTCAGATTTGCTAATAGACAACTAAAATTTACAATAGCCAACTCAGATCTGCTAATAGACAACTAAAATTTACAATAGCCAACTCAGATCTGCTAATAGACAACTAAAATTTACAATAGCCAACTCAGATCTGCTAATAGACAACTAAAATTTACAATAGTCAACTCAGAGTTGCTAATAGACAACTAAAATTTACAATAGTCAACTCAGAGCTGCTAATAGACAACTAAAATTTACAATAGCCAACTCAGAGTTGCTAATAGACAACTAAAATTTACAATAGTCAACCCCACGTTAAAATATGCTTCTCTAACATGAATATAGGAAAATCCAAATTGAAATATACTATGTCAAATTGAACATAGCCTTCATTCAATTTAGAGTAGGCTAATTCAAATTGAAAATTGTTAATTGCCAATTCAAATTAGCCTACTCTAAATGAAAAGTAGACAATTTCAAATTGACAATAGTCAACTCAAAAACTATAATAGTTAACGGCGAATTGAAAATAAACAACTTCTAATTCAGAATATAATGCTACGGATTAAGAATAGTCAACAGAAAATTGTATGGAATAGCCAGCCTAAAATTGGTAATGGATAACCCAAAATTGAAAATATGCAATATGTAAAAAAAATAGTGTAACTGTGCTTTCATACAACTAGATGTTAACAACTTTTACTCCTCAATCATGTAAATTATACTAGATAAGATCATAACCCTTGCTTATAACCCCTATCCCTATAAATGACAATGAGCTAAAAATAATCAGACACTACCGGAAAAAACATACTATTCGACAAAAGAACATAAAGAAAGACAAACAGAAAACTTTTGATGTGACAATGGGATGTTTTGACGGCACGCGCGTCGAAGTTAGTAGAAATACTTATATTAACAATATAAGGAGAAATAATAAATAAGGTCGATATAGGCATACACAGAAATTATGGACCAATTATACTAAGAAATATGAACGGACCCAACAAAACATAAAACTAAAAAATGATAAAGATCTCTAAACAAATATGGTATAGTCATAAAAACTAGCTTAACGAATAAGATTTCTTAGACGTAAACCTAGAAACGTGATAATACACACGATTCAGGAAACAAGACAATAAGCAACTATTATATGCGTTATACGCACGAATTAAATTAAGATTAAACTATCTTCAATGAAGCTAAAAAAGAGTTTACGAAAAAAAATCATATATACAGCCGACGGAAGGAAACATCCAAGCAGAAATGTAAACTTAATTTTGTTTAATCCACAATACAAAAACATCCCCTAAAGTCCAACCATTCCACAGTGGGGAGTGGCAACGTGGTAGTGTCAAATTTACCCGGCTAACAAGACTCTGGTGAAAATTCAGGAACGGTCGGTATCAGGATCCGTCGTCCTCTGGTCATCTATGTTTCTGCATGTTATAAGCAAAGATATTCCAGGCGCAGAACAGCAAACCAATAGAGTGAGAGTGAGAGCGTTAGTTCTGCGTTATTCTTTTGTGTGTTCCGAGTCAAACCTTCCCTAACTTCGCATGCAACCGCTGAGTCTTGTTGTTCTCAGTGTCAGAGTAAAAACATGCAATCTTGCAGGTTAACAAATAGTTGCGACCCACGAGAAAGACTTCATGCAGACCAAACACTCATCGAGCTTTTTGAGCTCTTTGCAAACGGCCGACTCGCTTAACAAACAAAAAACAAACATATTTCAAAAGCTAATAAACAAAAAATTAGCTAAAGTTGTACGGAAAATAAATTAGACGTTATAAAATGCACAACGAGAGAATATATAATACACTGCAAGCATTAAGAATAATTGAAAGTATAAAACCAAATCGCCCTTTGAAACGAAAATGTTTACAAAAAGCATTGCAAAGAAAACCACCGCGATAACTAAAGTAAACACAGTGGACGTTTAAAAATCTCGGCAACATAAGTTGGAATAAGTACATAGAAAATAGTGCCGAGGATAGGCTCCCTATACCGGGCTAGAAAACATCCCACACCTTTCAGTATCGTATATCCCTATAAAGCTACTATATATATATATATATATATATATATATATATATATATATATATATATATATATATATATAATATATATATATATATATATATAAATAAATAAACAATAACAAATATTTTATATTTGTCGCTCCTCGTAAAATAAGTAGAGCACTCTAATGATAGTACAAACACAGCATGACGTCACTTGCTTTATAATGCATCATTCCTTCTTTAAAGTAGAATGCCTAGACATCAAGCCGCTTTTAAATGTGTTAAATTATCATTGTTTATCGGCCGCGCGGTTAGCGACGTTGGATTTAACTTGAAAAATACTTGTAATCCAGGGTTTCGAATCGTACGACCGGTAGTGAATAGTCATGTCTCTATGCTGATGAGTCTCGATTGAAAAGGGACGAAACGTATACGTACATAGATAATAAACAATAACAAATATTTTATATATATATATATATTATATTATATCCATCCACAGACAAGCTTTTTCGTTGTATTACAGCTCTTCAGTGCGGCTAGACAACTGCCTCAAGCCGAGATCGAAACTCGATAGTCATCGCTTATAACCCCTAGGCCATTTGGCTGCTGCTGAGATAATGGAAATCACAATGATAAACATTGTGAAATGTCAGAAGCTCAATTTATTTACACAAAGAGCATTAAGTTCATACGCTAGTGGCAGTTTGTTATTTCACTTACCAGTAGGCTCAACCCAAAAAAGGAAGCATATTTTAGTCATCCACAGACAAACGCTCTTCACTGCGGGCAGACAAGCAACTGTCTCAAAAGGTTTTTTTTAAATTAAATTTTTTTTTTTAATATAATTTTAATGGTTGAAAAACTTCCAAGACTATATATATATATATGTGTGTGTGTGTGTGTGTGTGTGTGTGTGTGTGTGTGTGTGTGTGTGATACTATAGAAAACAGTTATTTTATTTAGTTCCGATCGATTCATATGAGAATCAGATTCCTGAGCAAAAATTAAGCTCAATATTCAAACCTTTAAATAATTATTTCAAAATTTGTAATAGAGCTACACATAAATAAACTGACGAATCAAAGTTGTATCATGTGATTTATTGATTCGATGCTACATGTGTTTCTAGGAGAACCAAAATATACCTGAACAAATTCAAGTAGCAAATAGAAGCATTGTTGTCAAATGAAAAATTGTACATAAGCAAAAGAATAACATTTTACGCAAAAAGTCTTCAAATGTCCATGAAAACAAAAGCAAAAACACTAATGAAAACAATGACGAGTGTTCAGAAAAAATCGTTTGCATATCGAAAATTGTTCAAGTGTGTGGAAACTTAAAAGTCAATACAGAATTCAGTAAGAAACATAATAAACTCTTTTATTTGGCATTCAGAACCGAAAATATTCTGCTATTCGGTAAAGTTTCAAATCGGAATGAAAAAAAAAACACAAGGGAAGATAATTAAATAATTAAACATTTAGCGATAAAGGGGAGGCAATTCATGTCAATCTTTAAAAAAAACGGAGAACTACCAACATTAATGTTATTTTACAGAGAAAGAACTAGTAAAACAAATAGCATAACATTAAGTAAATAAATAAACACATCCCAAATCAATACATAGATACATAAAAACTTACTAAATAAATGAAATAAATATAAGAATAACTAAAAACATATTTAAAAAATATATATTTAAAAATATATTTAAAAAATATATATTTAAAAATATATTTAAAAAATATATATTTAAAAATATATTTTAAAAATATATATTCAAAAATATATTTAAAAACATATTTAAAAAATATATGTTTAAAAACATATTAAAAATATATATTTAAAAATATATTTAAAAAATATATATTTAAAAATATATTTAGAAAATATATATTCAAAAGATATTAAAAAATATATATTTAAAAATATATTTAAAAAATATATATTTAAAAATATATTTTAAAAAAAACAAAAAAAAACATAAAAGTTTGTCCCTCCCCCTCCCCCCCAAAAAACAGAGTAAAGTTTAAAATAATAATAATAATAAATTGAACTTTTAATCACACTATGTCATTACTTTTATCTGTCAATTATATATACATACTAACAAAAATTACCCCCTCGCACCCCGGGCGGCAATTACTGACGCTGTAGTCTTTTTTACAGAAGTAATTTTCATTTGACATTTTGGTAATTTAGAGGAAATTTTAAAAAAATGATCATTGTCGTAGTGTTATTTGATATATTCCAATATGGGGGAAATATACTGTGCATGAACATCGTCAAATTTTGTTTTTAGGAAGAAACAACAAAAAGCTCAATTGGTATGGTATTTAAGAATCATCATCATCATCATCATCATCATCATCATCATCATCATCATCATCATCATCACTACTACCAACATGTTAACTCCTTGGCCTTTTGGCTAGGAGCAAAATGTAATATTTGTATTGAATCTGCACTTAGTTTTTATGTTTTCTGTCAGTGAAGGAGAAATCCTTCTAGACCGAGGCAATTGAAATTTTTGTTCCAATTCAGAGTGCCCAATTTGGGGGAGCTGGATTCTCCCCACGTTAAATATTGACATTGTGCCTAACTCTACTCTCGTGGGAGGAAGTAAATAGGAATAGAAACAGCTGCAACAACAACAACAACAACAACAACAACAAATTTATTAAAAAATAAATAAACTCATGTATTTAATTATTAACAGATTAGAAAATATTAATTCATTAGAAACTTAAAAATAAATAAATATGCAAATGAGAGGCTGAGTGGATGATATCATGATGAACGAACTACATACACTGACCTCCCCCCCCAAAAAAAAGGAGGGGTTAATGCCTGGGAGGATGATATCATGACAGCAGAATAGATAGTACACTAATTTCCCCCACACATACAACACTGGTAATCCTGAGTAAATGTTATCGTGAGGAACGAATGTATACTGTACGGCCTCCCCTGAAGAGGAGGTAATGCCTGGGAGGAATGTATCATGACGAATGAAAATATACTACAGAGAATTAAATAAGCATAAACCGTTTTAATGTCAATATAGTTAGAATAAGTGGAAAAAACTTTTGCATTTATTTATTTAGATAACATTAAAAACCATGGCAAGTTTCATTGTCCACGTGAAACGCCTAAATGAAAATTGGCTGGAAAAATATAGTCGCCATCTTTATAAACAAAGATGAATATGCTGGCTAAAGAACAGCGATAACTTTAATAATTTTTTAGTTAAAAAAGACATTATATTATAAACTTGAGTTATCGTTCTTTCTTAGCGAGTATATAATACACTGTCCTCCCCTGACAGAGGATAATATGATGATGAACTAACACTACTCTCCTCCACCCAGTTAATAGCGTGAAAATGGGTCAAACAAACAAAGGATAACCCTGCCAGGATGGCCCCAACGTTACTGAGTCATTAATGCAGTCACGATATTTCTTTTTCAAATCTTTGTATATACTTTACACACTTATATAGGAAATTTAAGATTTGTAGTATTAACACTATAGATGCTTTTAAATTTTTCCGTAAGTTTTTTTATCTACTTTTATTTTATCAGAATTATAGATTCACTTTGCTTTTTCAGTGCGTTAGAATTCTTTATTGGTTATCGCAAAGTAAAGTTTATTCCGTGTCTAAAGTTAGTAGGCGTTTCACTTCCACGGTTAAGTATTTTTTTTTTTACTGTTTAAAATTTCTAGTTTCTCACTCAAACATAACGTACACGGATCATCTATATATTATATGTCCTCGCTCATCTTTAAATTTTCCATTCAACTACCGGTCTTCACAGCTGAAATGTGCGTTGGCTAATATATTGTCTATATGAGAGGTCAGTTTTCAGAGACTTGGACGAAATAACAATGCAATTCTTACAAGTGTTATCCGTAAAGAGACGAGATGATGAGGCAGCCAATAGTTAGTCTTTCTCTTTCTCCATCTCTATCCCTCTGTCGACACAATGAAAGAAAATCTATGATCAAATGGAATCATCATCATCTAATCGTGGTCACGTGTCACGGATCCTCCTGACTGTCTCATACCATCTCGTTTTATCCTCCATCACATCTGGTAGGTATGCATTGTGAGTCTTCTGTTTGTTGTTTGATGTGGGTTGTGTTCGCTCTACCCACTCAGCCACATCACTGTTTTGGAATCCACAGAAGAACATTGCTGATGATTTCATCCTTATCGATCCAGCAATTCCCAGAAAATCTGGTTCTTATCTCTCTGATCATGGCTGAAATCCGAGGGAGGTATCCATAGAGTTGCTCTCTCGTGAGGTGCTGTCTTCAGGAGATGTTAAGAGCAGCTCTTAGCATTCTGGTGCATACACCATCAATTTTCTTCTCCAATCTTTTGGTGAAAGTCCGAGTACTACGTCCATATACGAGTACCGATGCAACAATGGCTTCAAAGAAGTCACATTTCGTCTCGGTAGGAAGACTTGACTTCCAGATCGCTTTTTATCTTGTCCACTCCTGCCCAAGCCTTGCCGATTCGTACCTTAAGTTCACACTCTGTGGAATTTTTCTTGGCAACTTTACTACAAAGATAGGTAAACTCGTCGACATTTTGTATACACAATCACTTACGGAAAGAGGATATGCTCTATTTTTCTTGTATTGACAAAACATCTCATCCGATTTGCTGTTTTTTTTCAAGACAGTACAGTAGGGCTTCTGCCTATCTAGTTGTGTCAGCAAAAATTGCAATGTGATCAGCGTAGCATAATAAAGACTACACATTATTTTAGTCATAAGTTTTGACATATATTTTATATTTTATATTTTTTAATATATTTTTATAGCTGATATATATTTATATATATTTGTATATTTTTATAGCTATTAATAATATTGTCAATATTTGCTTAAATTTTATTATGATTATTATGATTATTATTATTATTATTATTATTATTATTATCATATAATCTAATGATTCATTTTAATTGATCAAATAAGTTATTATTAATAATATTACCAATTAATTTTTTTAAATTTATTATTCCAATAAGAATTTCCACCAGAACAATCAGAGAATCAGAACAAGAGGAAGAACCATCAAATGAAACAAAATACTTAGAGAAAACTGCACGACTATACAACATATTCTGATTTGGTGCCGTGTCCAGGATTCTTATACACGAATTGGAATTGTAGCCTTTAAAAGGCTCAAGACATAATCAGCTAAGCAGGAATTTATGCATCCATGAAAGACTGAGAATGAAAAAGCCAAAGGTTTGGCATATACAGAAATTGGGGTCGAGAGAGAGAGAGAGAGAGAGAGAGAGAGAGAGAGAGAGAGAGAGAGAGGGGAGGATAAAGACGGAAGTCACTGTATATTTATGTCATTGTATATTTTAGCAGTGATATAGAGACTTTTTCTCTCGGAAGTATAGGTCCAGGGTACACGGGGATCAGAATATTGCTAGTAAGAAAAGAAAAAAAAATAGAATTTGCATTAAAGAAATTGATAGATTTTTCTAACAAGATTTTTGTATCGTCAAAGAACAAAACAAATAAAGTTGCAAAAAACAAACAAACCGAATGTAGATTTCAAAATCTAATGAATGTCTTGTTAATAAATAATCCAGGTTCAATAATTATTGCTTGTTCTTCAAGTGAGGTTTTCTCATTGTTAATTTTCATCATAATTTTAAAGCGTGACAGACTAACAAAAATGCTATTTCAAACTTAATCGTGTTACAGACCGATGAAATTGTATTCCAAACGTAAACATGACAGACCAACGAAAAACAGTGTGACCGACAGACATAACCTTTTATAGAAATGCATATACATATGTGAAAAAGAAAAAGGAAAACATTTAACCAACTTTAGCCTGGTTAAGTTATTTCGTTCCACTTCCCGTCATTCTCGATAATTCCTCGTCCAATCGGCGTTGGTGAACAAATCGACCAATTAAATCTCACCTTTCACTTAACATCCGGATTTGTGAAGATTTTCTAACAGATTTACTTTTGATATATATATATATATATATATATATATATATATATATATATATATATATATATATATATATATTTAAATTATTTCCCGTTAAAATTGTTTTCCGCATCCGGTTTTTCGGGTGGAATTCATTGCTATGTAAAGTGTCTCGTCTGAAATTGCATCGCGGATCTTCTGTAGAAAAGCCCCGCCCAAGAATACCTCCTCCCATATAAAAACAGGCGAAATGCGTTTCTTTTTGTTTCTTTTTTACTAAACGGTGACTGCTTAACAAGGCCCGGGGGCCACTCGAGGACAATGGTTAAATATATCGGTTGGGCGATGAGCGTCACAACGCGTGGATTGGAAACAACCGGTAAATTGTGCCGAAGATTTATTGAGAGAAATTGTTTATCCGGGAGGAAATCTCGTTTGCATTAGACTTGAAGACGAACATGTTGTAGTCGGTTGGGAAGTAGATTCGTGGGATTGGTTCCACAAATTGGACGTTCTAGGAAAGAAACTTTTGGTGTTTTCACAGACGCTAACTTTGACCCCGTCGTTAGGGTCAGGATCGGGGTTGGGGTTAGGGTTAGGGTAGAGTCAAAGTAAGCGTGGATCCTAATCTGTGAAAGTACTAAACTTTGTTCATGTAAGTTCCACTTGGTCTTTGGTAGAGAGAGAGAGAGAGAGAGAGAAAGAGAGAGAGAGTGAGAGAGAGAGAAAGAGGGAGAAAGAGAGACAGAGAAAGAGGGAGAAAGAGAGAATTATTTGCTGTGGTTGTAACCAGGTGGGTTCTTGCTGTGAATGTTTTACAGGGGGTGATGAGTGATTGGAGCTCAGTCGAGCACCTACCATGAACATAACGATACAGCAGAGAGAGACTAGCAACATCTCTTCCATGTGAAAGGGGTTGTAAGGAAGAGAAAAGAGTACCCCCACTAGATGGCTAAGTCGTTTTTTTTACTTTTGTAGTGAAAACGTTTTCTTACTTACTCCAGAGAATGGAATTCATTCATATCATTGAGTATTTGCACACAAAATATATTTGACCCTAACCCTAACCCTAACTCTAACCCTAACCCGCAGCATGTCAATACAGGATTCACAAAAGTTATTCGTTGTAAAAATAAATTACCGCTTTACAAATTTCCCGCTTTTCTAGCGAGCACCCTGCATAGATTGTGTGTTTATTTAGGCGGCATTCTTTCGTTTAAGCAAATGTTGTTAAACATAGCATAATTCTTCTGTTTTATTATACATTTTGTAGTTTATAAAAATTTTCTAATAGTTATTTTTTTGTAACAAAAATGAATGCTCCATAAGTATCACTAGTACTTTCGATTCTTCGTCGAATCATCTTCAGGTGACAAAAAACAAACAAACAAATGAACCAAAAGTTGTCGAAAAGAGATTTTTTGGTAAAGAATTCTAACACACATTTGTATATATTTATCTCTCTCTCTCTATCCATATAACTCAATGTCTGTGTGTATTTAATATCTGTGTATTTTTTATAGAAAGAAACGTTCGAGAATCTACACCAAATCTAACAGTATATTAACGTGTAAAACTTACCGGGGAAGACAGTGAATGTGTTCACGAGTCTCTAAGTGTCTTTCTAACCTAAGGGGGCTATGGGGACCGAACCTCCTTTAAAACTCTAAATATACCCAAATTTTTATGAGATCTATATTATATGTGTCAAATTCTCTTGGGAAGAAAATGTAACTTTTCCCAAATGTTACGTCACTCTCTATGTGCCGAGTATCTACACGCTCCCACCACTAAGTGAGCTATGGAGATAAAAACCCATTAAAACTTCAAATACGTATATCCGATGTTTTTTTATGAGTGTTATTTTAAAAGTCGACTTAACAAATGTCTGTATTGTTTAATTAAAAAAGTATCAGACATAAAACAGCGAGTGTGCGGTTTCAATTCTACCCCCCGATTATTTCCTAATAAAATTATATGAAATCAAAGAATTTATTTTTCTCCTATTTTTGTATAATAAAAAATGAGTGAAGAATCTTGGTATATTTAGTACGCAACGTCTGTCTGTCTGTCTGTCTGTGTCTTTCTGTCTGCTTCTCTTTCTCTCTTTATCGGTCTCTATATACATAGATCTATATCTTACATATAAAGTAAAGTCGTTTTTCCCTATAGCTTTGGTAATTATAGACTTCATACCAACAGCTTAATATGCTAAACGTTTCTGCTAACCACCTACAACACTTATTAATGAGTGTTTCACGAAAATATACTTAGATTTATTCTCTTTACAAATAGTATTACATTTATTCCGCCATATCTGCTTCTCCCAAATATATGTTCCACAAAGAAGGTAGCAAACACTTTCATCCACTAATTTTTTATCCTTCAAAGTAACTCTTTAACATCGGGCCTTTTCTTAATATAAAACAAATTATTTTAATACACCCAAATTATTTAATTTCAACCTCCTTACTATCTTATACATAATATACAGGCTACCAAAACAAGATAATAATTGCCCCCTTCCTAAGAATACAGAAATAGCGAAATTCCGAGTTCAAGCGTTAGGAATTACTTCTTATAATTTCTATACTTATTCCGGTTAATCGGTTGACTTAAAAACGAACACATGATCACTTTAAAATGACACCATCTACGTTATTTTTTCACACGTGAATAAGTTTCTTGATTTCTCTCATAAATAAATAATTTCATTACTAAACAGTCAAATCAAAATTATATATTTTTTATTCAACCAATCATATGTTTACTTAACTATAACTTTACTGAATTTATTTCGTAACGCACAAGTAAAAAACAGGTTTCATTGGCTTTGTCTATTGACTTCACGCATTCTTTTACTTATAAATAACTACTTTTATTAAAAAAAATCAGTCACATCACAATAAAATAATCTTTCTTTTTCTTTGTCTATTTTTGAATGTTTTTAGTTATTGGAATTTATTAATTTATTTATGAAACTCGAGCAATTTTTATTCAAAACTTATATACAAAAAGCAAAATAAATATTTAACTCACGTAAACATTACCTTTTTTTCCATTATCACCATTTTAAATTCGAGCAATTTTTATTAAAGTTATTAAAATTTAATTCAAAACTAAACGATATTATTCGCATTCCTTAGAACCAAACAATTCCCTCTAAGACTCCAAACGCCCCCTCCGGTAAACTTTTCCGATTAGTTCTTGATTACAGTTACTTAATACATTTATTTTAACTTCTGCTATATTGACATTATCATATTTATTCATTTCGTAAGTATTTTTCTTTCAGATTTAATACGTAATATTCAATTGAATTTAACCGGTATAACTTTCTATGCAGTTTTTCTTTAATTTTTCATTTATTTTATTAAATTCATTTTTTCATTCATATATTTTCATTAACTTTTTATGTCTTTTTTCATTGATATTTTCATTTATTATTTTTTCATTCATTTTTTCATTCATTGTTCATTTATATATTTTTTGTTGATATTTTTCATACATTTTCTTTCATTCATTTTTTCATTCATTGTTCATTCATATATTTTTTGTTAACAAAAAATGTATTTTTCATTCATTTTTTTCATTCATTTTTTTCATTAATCGTTCATTCATATATTTTTTGTTAATATTTTCATTCATTTTTTTCATTAATCGTTCATTCATATATTTTTTGTTAATATTTTTCATTCATTTTCTTTCATTCATTTTTTTCATTAATTGTTCATTCATATATTTTTTGTTAATATTTTTCATACATTTTTTTCATTAATCGTTCATTCATATATTTTTTGTTAATATTTTACAATGATATATAGTAAATCTGTTCGCACTACTGTCTTTCTCATTTATCGTCATAGTATTGTGAAACAGGATGGGGCAAGAAATTAGGAATTGACCAATACCATTTATTCTACTCGGCGATGTCCGGCATCAATAATCATTATCAACATTATTTCTCTTCATACTTTGATTTTAACAGAACTTTTAGCAGTGCTGTGAAGGCCCCCTTTACTAACATTAAATTATTATATTTATTAAGTGATGGTGGGCTTAATAGAAACTTTTGTTCTACTCGGCGTTGTCCGTGAGCAATAATCTTTTCATTATCGACATCACTTCTCTGCCGACTTTGATTTTAACTATACTTTTGGTAGTGCTGTGCAGTCCTCCATACAGTATAATATTATGTAAGTGAGGGTGGGGAAATCAGAATTTTTTTTTACTCGGTGTTATCCGGGAACAATACAATCAATAATTGTAAGATTACAGTATTACTTTTGCTAAGTGATATATATAGTAAATCTCTTCGGAC
This sequence comes from Sepiola atlantica, assembly GCA_963556195.1. NCBI lineage: Eukaryota > Metazoa > Mollusca > Cephalopoda > Sepiida > Sepiolidae > Sepiola > Sepiola atlantica. The sequence continues at coordinate 7,354,842 of OY744516.1, read as the reverse complement.
TATTGTCTTAATCAACATCATTTAGAATTATATTATTGTGAAATGTGGGGTGTGGACAAGAAATTAGGAATTAACCAGGACCATTTGTTCTTCTCAGCGTTGTTCGGGATCAATAATTGTAAGATTTGAGTATTACTTCTGGTAATGGATATATAGTAAATCTCTTCGGATTATTGTCTTTCTCAACATCATTTATCGGCATATTATTGTGAAATAAGAGAGGGCAAGAAATTAGGAATTGACTCGGACAATTTTTTCTACACGGTGTTCCGGGATTAATAATAATTATCAACATTATTTCTCTTCACACTTTGATTTGAACCGTACGTTTGGCAGTGCTGTGAAGGTCTCATTACTAAAATTACAGTAGTATATTTGGTATGTGATGGGCAGGGCGTAACAGAAATTTTGTAGTACTCAACGTTGTCGGTGACCAATAACATTTTAACTATTAACATCAATGTATTAACATCAATGTATTAATATTAATGTATTAATATTAATGTATTAATATTAATGTATTAACATTAATGTATTAATATTAATGTATTAATATTAATGTATTAGATTTGGTAAGTGAGGTGATAACAAAATCATTTGTTCCGCAGTCAGGGCGGAAAGCAAGAATTTTTAACCAGCAAAAGAAACGCAGAAAAGCGTAAGTTGAATTTTAAAGCAAAACATCTGGAAAAATATAAATCCATTTACATTGAGTGAGTTAAGGAACTCTATTGAAAGATCTCATAATACTGCTGTAGGACCGGATGAAGTCCCTTATGAGTTCTTAAGGCAACTACCAGGAGAATCACTTAAATTACTCCTAAAAATATATAACAAAATATGGACAGAGGGAAAATTCCCGGACATATGTAGACAAACTACAGTGCTACCAATCCCAAAGCCGGGCAAAGACAACTCGAATCCACAAAATTACAGGCCAATCTCCTTGACCAGTTGTTTATGCAAAACAACGGGGAATATGATAGACAATAGATTGATTTGGTATTTGGAATCCAATGGCCTTATTACCAATGTACAATGTGGATTCCGTAATAAAAGAGGCACAGTAGACCACATGGCCTGCTTAGAAACTGCCATAAGCGTAAGCTTCATTAGGATAGAACATCTCGTAGCTATTTTCTTTGACCTAGAGAAAGCGTATGATACGACATTGAAGTATGCCATTTGAACGATCTCGGTCTAAAAGGTAGACTACCACATTTTATTGACAGTTGTTTTGTCAAACTTAAGATTTCAAACGTTGGATCTACTCTCTCTGATATGAAAACTCGGGAAGAGGGTGCCCCACAATGCAGCGTACTATCTGTGACTCTGTTTAGCATAAAAATAAATAACATAAAAAATCTTATTACCCGGAGTGGATGGATCCCTATACGTGGACGACTTCCTAATATACTACAGATCTAAGCATATGCATACCATTGAGCACAAATTGCAACAATGTCTGAATAAAGTCAATAAATGTACAACAAAATTTTTTTTTTTAAAATGTATCTATTTTTGTCAGAAGAGAAAATTGCGCAAAGGATGGACATTTATTCCCCACCTGAAATATTTAAGGGCTAAATGTAATAGAACATGACAACTACTACGTGTGGTAGCCCACACTAAGTGGGATGCAGATCGAAACACTCTACTAAAACTATATAGGTCGTTGATTAGATCCAAATAGGACTATGGTAATTCTATATATCGATCAGCCAGAAAGACCTATCTAAAAATACTTGATCCGATTTACCATGGAGGACTAAGGTTAGTCCTTGGAGCCTTCAGAACATCGTCTGTTGAGAGTCTCTATGTGGAACCTGACGAGGCACCTGCAGATATCAGAGGTGAAAAATTAGCCCTGCAGTATTATGTAAAACTGAAATCCTGTTCATCAGATCCTGCATATGATGGTACATTCCATCCAAAATACAGAGGATTATTCCAAAGGAATGAAAGAGCTATAAGACCTTTTGGCCTTCGAATAGAAATGATCAACAAAGAAGCAGGATTGGACCTGGCAAAAATACATGATACGATAATACCAAAGATCCCACTTTGGACCATAAGGATCCCAAAGATCATACTAACCTTAAGCAGAATCCACAAGCAAAAAACCCATCCTCTAATTTTCCACGAGGAATTAGAGAAAGTCAAAGACAACTATCCAAGACATATTCACATCTTCACAGATGGATCAAAACATGAAAAAGCAACAGGTTGTGCTGCAATTTACAACAATAATGTAAATAAGAAGCGTCTCCCAAATGACACTTCCATTTTTAATGCAGAAGCATGTGCAGTGGGTATGGCGCTCAATTTAATTTTAAAATCCCAAAATCAAAAAATCATTTTTTTCAGACTTTTTGTCTGTACTAATATCACTACAAAACAAGAAATTTGACAATCCATTGGTGACCAAATTACGTTGTAAAATTGAATATTTGTCAAAGGATAATGAAATATTACTGTATTTGATCCCAAGTCATATCGGAATCAGAGGAAACGACAAGGCTGATAGGGCGGCCAGGTCTGCCTTCGGCATGGCCCAGGAGACCATTTTTAAGATTCCATATACAAATTTTAAAACGAAGATCAACAAATATATCCAACAACAAAGACAACAACGTTGGAGTAGCAATACACATAACAAACTCCTAGCGATCAAAACTACAATAGGAGAATGGGAAAAAAGCTCACGAAAAAGCCGAAAGGAGGAAGTAGTGTTATCCAGACTTCGCATAGGTCACACAAGGATTACGCATTCCTACTTACGTGAAGACGAACAGCAACCAATATGCTATGCATGCCAGACTGCGCACACAATCAAGCATATTCTTACTGAATGCATTGATCTGGCCCCTATAAGAGAAACGTTCTACAAAGCAGGTACAATGAAAGAATTGTTTAAGAAAAATAAAGTAAAGACAATAATGAACTTTCAAAAAGCTGTTGATCTATATAAAAACATATAATTATCTAAACACATATACATCTAACTTGATTTGGTATTAAATTAACTGAAAAAGGATGAAAGTTTAACGAATGTTTTAAAAATATCATCTTTTTTGTCTTTTTAAAAAATGTTTTTTTTATTGCAAATAATTAAAAAAATACTTGATTCGGCATTAAATAACCTTAAAAAGATTGATATGCCGTAAAAAACAAACAAACAAACAAACATACTAATACATAGGTATATATACACACAAATACATATATATATATATATATATATATATATATATATATATATATGAGAGAGAGAGAGAAGGAATAGTGATAATTAAATAATTCAAAAGATTTAAAACATTGTTTATTACAGTTACACGAATTCAATGTCAACAATGATCTGACGTACGATCGTTTCAAAGACGATTAGGAATCATATTTAATTTTCTTAAATATATATATATATATATATATATATATATATATATATATATATATAACGGCGAGGAATGCGGACGTTTGGGAGATTTTTTTTTTGGGGGGGGGGGTAGAATCAAATTGAACAAGTATAAAAACGAGAAGAAATTTTTAAAATTCATGAATTACTAAGCCGGCTTTCGTCCACACTCATCAGAGTATTAACCTGAAAGTAATTAAATACGACTAAAAAGAAATTTATAATGAAAACTAGTGACAAGTTTGGGAGAAATAAAATGGGGAGGAGGGTCACAAGTTGATCACATTAAGTCCTAAAAGCCACTCCTTTTGTTTACAAAGGGAGGGTTTGATTGACTTGATATATATGACTTCCAGGACTTTGAGGTGGAATAGAGAATGCGATCTACTTATGACAGAAAACCAGTCACTAGTGTACGTCGACGCACATTCGGCGCTATTTATAAGATGGTCAGCAATAGCAGACCCGGATGTGTTGACTAAATTATTTAAATTATTTAGTCGGCCCCGGCGTATGGCAGGGGGATGTGTTGTTCGATTCTGGATTCAAACCTTTGCACTGTTCTTCCCACGTATACGGCATTTTTCATAAGACAGAGATAACACTAGGGTTGTGTACTGTATGTGTTGAGGCCCCCTTTAAAATGCCCCACTCAAGGATGGGTACTCTATTATTCGTCTTCAAAAACATCATGTATTGAGATAGTGAAGTGTCGTTTCTTTTTTCTGCATTATGAAAACATACTTTATGCTTAGAGTACCTGGTCTTTAAATTTTTACTATGTACCTCCACGTAAAATATCTTTTGATTAGGATTATCTTCTGAGTATACTGTCCCCATGTAAACTATGCTCTTAGTAAGACATTTTTCCGTAGTGGACAGTTATTTTTGTTTCTGCAATTACAAACCTTTTTTTTGTTATCGTTACCGTTTTAAGTCTTATCAATCTAACTGTTGTTTTATATCTATTTTCCTGGTTTACGATATGTCTATCATAGCTTTTAATAATTTTTTCCAGAAGGTTTTGTACAACTATAGCTAAGTTTTATTATATTTCTATTGAACAATTTATATAGTGGATTATTAGTAGGGAAATGTAGATTTAAAAGGGTGGGGAACCTATGGCCTCTTTTGGATTTAACCTGCAGGTTAAACGGGGGTTTAACCAAATAATGTTCTGGCTTCTATATTTGTTCTAATATTTCTATTAATTCTGTTATTCATTTCAATGCTAGTTTTCTTATATCTACTATTTTGTAACGCGGTATTATAGGTGTAAATAACGTTGTTAAATATTTCTTCATTGGAGGAGTTATTACTAATTCGATGATGAATAGATATGGGAATATGCTTTGTAATAGACGGGGTGATTTGTGTTTGGATGAATATATAACGAGTAGGAATTCTCTTTCATTTATGGCATATATGTAATTCTTATTTTATATAAACTAAAAGACTCTAATGAGATTAATACTAAGTATATATCGTTATATAGGGATGATGGTCCATCTATAGTTAGAAGGAGGAAAAATAAAAATATTTATATTTAAAACTATGAAAAATATAAGACTAAAAGTTGAGATTACAGCGGTAATAAAAATCACGAACTCTTTAGACATTACTTTTAACCTTACCTAAACCATATCTGTATATCGATATGTTGACTGTATGTCACACAGGATCAGTGAATCTATTGACGGGGTCTTATTCTCTATACGAATAGCTCTTGATATATCAAAGGCCTTCGATATGGTTTGCCACAAAGGTCTGCTCCATAAGCTTGCTAGCTATTGAATCTCTAGAAATATACTGTCAACCATCAAATCCTTGCTCTCTGATAGGTTTACCTGTTTAAAAATAAAAATAATTTGGTACCCCCCCCCCACACACACACACAAATGAAAATACAAGGATCCTCGGGTAGGTCTTACTTGTTCCATCGTAGAATAGGGATGCCTGAAAAATCTCATATTTTGCTTCGTTTTTTTAAACAACAGATTTTCAATAAAATTGATTGTTTCTGAAATTAAATTATATTTTAGTTCTGAAATTAGATTATAATCTACTTGAAATATTTTCATCGTTATACACTAAATGCATAAAAAACTTCTTTTTCAGAAAATAAACTTTGAAAATTAGTTTTACACAGAAGAATAAGTTTTAATTGAATTTAACTAATTTAAAAGCAAAAATGAAACATAATTAGTCGATAATTTAATAAAAAGAAAAATGTCCGTAACCAATAAAAACTTTGAATAAATGTTCAAAATTTAAAAATTTAAAAAGCAAAGCATAACAATTTTATTTCTGAACAAAAATAGAATTTCAGACAAAGCAAATTGAATTTTGTCGAAAAATGTGTGTTAAAATTGAACGAAATATACATTTTTATCTGTGGTCTACAATTAAACAATAATTTTTAAGCTTATATCTTTAATCGATGATTTTTCAGTCTATAAATTTGAACGCTATTTTTTAAAATCGATAAATTTGATCGCTACTTTTTAAGCCTATAATTTCGAACGGTATTTTTTAAGTTTATAAATTTGAACGGTAATTTTTAAACCTATAAATTTTAACAGTACTTTTTAAGCCTATGATTGGTACGTTTTAAGTCTATATATTTGAATGGTCCTTTTTAAGCCTATCATTTTGACCAATGCTTTTTAAGTCTTATAAATTTAAACGGTACTTTTTAAGCCTATAATACTGAACGATACTTTTTAAGCCTATAAATTTGAACGATAATTTGTAAATCTATAAATTTAAACGGTACTTTTTAAGCCTATAATACTGAACGATACTTTCTAAGCCTATAAATTTGAACGATAATTTGTAAATCTATAAATTTAAACGGTACTTTTTAAGCCTATAATACTGAACGATACTTTCTAAGCCTATAAATTTGAACGATAATTTGTAAATCTATAAATTTAAACGGTACTTTTTAAGCCTATAATACTGAACGATACTTTCTAAGCCTATAAATTTGAACGATAATTTGTAAATCTATAAATTTAAACGGTACTTTTTAAGCCTATAATACTGAACGATACTTTCTAAGCCTATAAATTTGAACGATAATTTGTAAATCTATAAATTTAAACGGTACTTTTTAAGCCTATAATACTGAACGATACTTTCTAAGCCTATAAATTTGAACGATAATTTGTAAATCTATAAATTTAAACGGTACTTTTTAAGCCTATAATACTGAACGATACTTTCTAAGCCTATAAATTTGAACGATAATTTGTAAATCTATAAATTTAAACGGTACTTTTTAAGCCTATAATACTGAACGATACTTTCTAAGCCTATAAATTTGAACGATAATTTGTAAATCTATAAATTTAAACGGTACTTTTTAACACTATAACTTTGACCGGTGCTTTTTATGTCTTATAAATTTCAACCGTACTTTTTAAGCCTATAATTCTGAACGATACCTTTTAGACCTATAAATTTGAACGATAATTTTTAAACCTATAAATTTGAACGGTACTTTTTAAGTCTATAAACCTGAACAGTAATTTGTAAGTCTATAAATTTGAATGGTACTTTTTAAGCTTATAACTTTGAACCGTACTTTTTTAAGTCTATAAATGTGAACTTTTGTTGAAAGTTATTCTAGCTAACGGTAATTTTTTTATCGATGATATTGTCATTATTAAATTATCGACTAGTTATATGTTGCAACCTCTTGATTTTTGCTTTTAAATTCGTTAAATAACGTAAAAAATGTTGTTTTTTTCTAAAAATGTTACAAATCTATTTTTTGTGTCAAAAAGTTTTTTTTTCTGTTTTTGTTTCTGGTACGTAATAAAATGTCTAGGAAATAAAAGTATTTTGGTATAAGAAAAATAGGTACGTGCAAAAATGGCCGTCTCTTGTACGGACTATGCTTATTAAAAAGCGCTTATCATTAATTATTTAATTAGTTTCCGTGTAAACTTTGATTGTGTTTGAAAGATAAAAGCCTAAACTTAATCTCTAAACGAAAACACTGCATATTTACGTGTGGTAAAATAAATTATAATAAAATATGTAATCACGGCAATCAAAAAACTAAAAAATTCAGTGAATTTTGAAAAAATTACTTGTAAAAATCCCTTGAAAGATAAATATAAGTTTATGGGAACTATTTCAAAGATAATTATTAAATTAAAGTCATAAGACACTGAATTAAAAAAAAATCCTACGTTTGACTAAAAATTAGCAAAATTATCTCTCCAAAAGTCATAAATGAGTAAAATCCGCCATCACTTAATCGGAAAAAGACTTTGTTTACTAATTGACTATCGCTATGCAAAATATATAGAAGACAAAAATGTCATAATTTATCATTTTTAACTTCAAATATAAAAATGGTTTTGTAATAGTTTATAGAAGTTGAAAAATTATTATCCATTAATTTCATTATTTTTTTTAAGGTTATAAACAAATTTAAGTACCCGTATTTTGTTATAATAAAAAAGGAAATGTTTATTTAATTAAAATATTTGTGAGTGTACGCAATTAAGATCATTTTATTTTTAACTAAAAAGGTTCATATTTAACTTGGTATTAGTTTTTAATTTAGTAATACTCTGAAATTATTGATGACGTCTGTTTACCAATGTTTTTCCTTAGAATTTGAAATAAAACTTTTTTTAAATGTTAAAAATTATTTTTACGTTACGAACTGCGTCAATTTTATCAATTTTTTTTTACATGACTTAAAACTTTAGTTACTCGATTTATTCTTAACGTGTCGTAACGATAAATTACATTGATTCTTTTAAAAATAAAGTGTTTTTTTTTAATTTTAAGTATGAAAAAGTAAATTAAAGTCAATCACTACACTGACAATTTATTTATTGAAAAAAAAAAGTTAAAACAGTTATTTATTGATAAACAGAATTCAATTTTGAAAGAATGTCATGTTTGAATTCTCTTTATTTATTAATAAATAATTGTTTTTAACTTAAATATTTATTAATGAAAAAAAAAGATAAAACAAATACAAATCTTTTCAAATAATTGACGATGAATTGTGAAATTAACGAAATTGTTGAATCTCTAAAAATAAAATTTTGAGACCGGTGTAAAAATGAGTGGTTGTTGGAAGGCTAATCCCACTTGGTTATTACAGAACGGGGCTACCATACCAATAAAAAGTTCATCATTAGTAAAAATTATCCAATTTTTAAAATTCTTTTTTTCGTTAAGTTCCTGGGGCTCAAAATGTTCAATTTTGGTTTATTTTCAAGATTATAAAAAAAATTTCTTGCACTGATGATGCCACGTTCATGTATGAAAGGGAAATATAATTATGTCGCATTTTTTATTTTCCCCTAAAATTAAATCGTTAAAATCACAGGAAATATTTTTTGCAATTATATCATTTTTTTTTTGGTTAAAATATTGATTAAACAATGCTTTATTCAATAATAATATCGCTAATTCAAAAAATTAATTTTTCTTCGAGTTATAGTGATTTTGTTCATACGGTATTTAGGGGCCTTTTTCGTAATATATAAAAAATATTTTTACAAAATTTTTTATTGTTAACATCTACAATGCTTTATTTTGATAAAATTAATGCATTTTTTTTTTATTAATATATAAAAATATAACTTTAGTATAAAGGTGTATTTTGTTTTAAACAAATAATACATTTTCACTAAGATTTTAAAAAGAATAATGGTTTCATTATATTCCGTGATTGTTGATTAATAAATATTGAAAATTTCATTAAAAATTGGTTGATTTCCTGAATTTTAGTGAATTTTTAAGTGAAGGGGGGGGGGGTCAAAATGTTTTTACATTTTGGGAATCGGCCATTGATTTTGCACGTACTTAAGAAAAAATACAAAAAAATAATGGCAGCCAGCGATTAAAACTTCGAATTGATGTTGCATATGACAAAATGGAAAACTTAAATGAAAATTTCCTTTTAGGACAAAAATTACAAGTTAAGGCTAATAAGTAATTTTATCTAAACTGTGGGAAGAAAAAAAAAACACACACACAAGGAAATATGCGAAAATTTTGGTAAATGTTTACACTTTGCCCCCACGCTGTCAACAAAAAAAGAAAATGAGATTCTACTTTTTTGTGCGATTACACGTCGGGTTCACTTTAAGATACATAATTAACGTAAAATGTGTAGGACAGAACGAGTAACCATTTTTTTTTGTATTTCGTCAATGCCCGCTATTTTGATATTAAAAAAAAAACGGGACTAAAAAACATGCCCTAATACTAACCCTAAGCCTAATATAATAACACAAAATACGTCAATAGTTCTGAAAAAGAAATTCAATTTAAAAACTTGCCGCTATTTTGGGAATACAAAAAAAAAATGGTTACTCGTTTTGTCCAGAACTATGTGGCTAAGAACTGGGTGATCAATAACACTTTCGATCAGGAAGTGGATGATCATTTTACGCTATATTCGTATAGTAACGTAAACTCTTACTTTAAAGTCTAAAAAGTTTTCCAGTTATTTTCGTTGTTTTGATTTGTAATCACACACAATTTTTTTTTTCCGTTGACAGCGTGGGGGCAAAAGGTACAATTTTAAATGATGCATAATAAAATCTAAAAATATGGCCGCCAACAAATAAGACTTCGAATTAAAGTTGCCTTTAAAAATTGAATTAAAATTGTATTACTGATCTAAAAATATAATTTAAGACCAAGAATCGAGTTTACTTTAACTGTGCGAAAAAACAACAACAAAAAAAAACAGCGAAATATGAAAATAGGTGAGATTATTGAGAAAGTTTTACTCTTTACCCCCATACTCAAAACAGAAAAATAAAAATGAAATTATTCTTTTTTTTGGTGCGATTACACGCCTGATTCATTTTATTATATAAATATAACGTAAGATGATCACCAAGTTCTCGACCATATAGCGTAAAACAGAACGAGTAACCATTTTATTTTGTATTTTCTAAATGCTTGCCAGTTTTTTCTGCCGAAAAAAGTAGGACCTAAAAGTAAACAAGAAAAAAAGACAACAAAATTTTTTAAAAATTAGAATTTTATTTCGCTTCGGGTGCTCCCCATCAGGGGGAATTTCATACCAGCCAAAGATTCGTCCTCAGTGATCAATCCGACAGACTTGACAGTACCAGGCCTTCTTTTGTTGAGATGGGGTATGGTCCGGCTCGGCCCGTTAAGGTGAACCCTCCCAGGCATTATCTTCTCGTTTTGAGGGAAGGGGTATTGCCGATCGCATGAGGAATGCTATTTTCGTACTCGCTCAGAGTGCTCTTCCCCACCCCCGGCCTTGTGCCCCACTTCAGTAGGAAACAAATAAATGACAAAGACTAAAAATGCAATTTAAAACCGAGAATCAATTTCGATCTAAACAAGCGAAATAAGTGTTTTACTTACTTTCCCTTTGGTCTGACATCAAGGTACTCCGCACAGGGTCGACATGCCGCAATTGTGGTATTAAGGGTCGTCGGGTTTCGTTGTTCGCTTTTTGGTCCTGGTTGATTTCTATTGTGACACGCAGTCGATCGAATGGTAAGAACGCGGTCATTGCAGTGGCGAGGGTAATTCGCATTCTCGCGGCTACCACCGACCAATGCATCCGCCTATTGGTCGCATCGCGTTTTATTTATTTATATTTAAAAACAAAAACAATAATAATTAATTAATAATTTTATTTTAAGTGTCGAAGAACAAATGACCGCTTTAGCATTTGAAAGATTCTCGGGCGTGAGCGCACAATCTGCGCAAATAACATTCCGTGCACTTTGGGTTTATTTTTTATTTTTTATTATGAAACTTTTTCTTTTTCTTTTTTCTTTTCAAAGTTTTAACATTATAAAAAGCGAAAGGTCAACCGGTGACTGTGTACCAAACGGAAGCGTTACGTTTACAGCCGCTCATCAGTTTTTTTTTGTTTAAAAATTTTTTTTTTTTTTTTTTTTTTTTTTTTCATTTAATTACCCGGCAGTGTTAACATTTAGTATTTTTTTTCGCGTTTGAAAAATGGTCTCAGCAGAGGAAGGTATTAATCTGAACTAGCAGGGCTACCTGACGTTGACCGGGAGAATTGGTGCGGTATTCACACTGGGCGTATACATAGCAAAACAGAAGAATTTAAAAGTGTCTGTAAGATCTTTCTTTTACCTCCCCCCTCTGTCTGTCTGTCTGTCTGTCTGTCTGTCTATCCCCCTCCCCCTCTCTCTCTCTAACCCTCTCTCTATATCTCCATCCTCCTCTATCTCTACCCTCTCCCCCTCTCTCTCTATTTCTGACAACGGTTTCAATATAATAGAAAGAAAGAGAAAAAAGAAGGGGAAAGAAACCGACTGACTGTTTGACCTAGTTTCAGTGTTGTTTTTGCAACAACTACCATTAAAAATGTATTTTTTGTGCCCACACCCTCATCATGAACAGGGAAAATTAAAACATGCGTTTTGTAAAGGTAGGGGTTATTTTAAGCACTGATCGTAACTACAAAACTACAATGTAACCAGGCATTACCTCCTCTTTCTAAGGGAAGGAGAGAAGGAGGGAGAGAGGGATTGGTTTATAGCCTGAGGCACCCCTACTTTTCACGGTTATTTTTGTACCCGACCCAAAGGTCCCCTCGGGGAAGTTGGTTTTCCCCACATTTTGCGGCAGTGAGAAGCAAGTAAATAATTAACGTAATGAACCCCACTCGTAAAAATGAAATTAATATTTTTTTTCAAATTTCGCTTTTGATAATCTGAAAATTAGAAAGAAAAGAAATAATTGTACGGCCTGGAATTGAACTCACGACTTGTTTGTGTGTGTGTGTGTGTGTGTGTGTGTTACTGTTTAAATCACGACAAGAACCAGTGTGAAAAAAAGGATCTCACTAAAAAAATTAAAAAAAAATTAATGGTAATATTATATTACTAATATGAAACACTTCCCGTCTCTGGAGAATATTTTTTTCTTGGCCTTTTGGCCAAGATCAAAGTGTAGTATCTGTTCCGATGGATACTACATTTCACAGACCGGTATTGTCTTGGCCTTCGGGGCTTGATTCCGCCGGTCTATGGGTCTGTCCTGTGCAGTTCTAGGAGGTCCATCCTCCCAGGGGTTAGTTTATTGCTACTCGTCTGAGGCTCCCCTACCGGGAAATGCTGACGGGGCTGCCCAGGCAATTTTTTTAGGGTCATAAATGCTCTTCCTCTAGGGTGCTGACTTATCAAATCCTACTTTCCGACCTTGTGTCACATCTTACTGCTGTGGGAGGTAGATAAATACCTAGATTTATTCCCAAAAAATTTAAGATAAAAATTAAAAAAAATATATTTGCATAATATTTGTGGCTTTATTGGTCAATTTTTAAATAGGAAGATGAATTTGATTCAATAAATACAGAATTCAACATTTGACAAAGTGTAAATATTAGATTTAAATTTTTCAACCACCAAACTGTTTTGATAATTGAATCTTTTTTTTTTCGTATTACCACCCGAGCTTAGTGTTGCGTTTGTCATTTAATGCAGGGCATGTTATGATCGACTGAAATCACCGTGTTAAAAATAAAAATGAAAAAACAACAACCTTACTATCACGACAACAACACCGATTTTTGGGAAGAACTTTTTCACATCTTTGTAAAAAAATCAAAAAATAATACGAATGTCAGAACGAAATCACCTGGAGAAAAAAAAAAAGAAAAAAAAGTTAGCAACAACCAGACGACAATTCTCGACAACACACACGCATGTCATGCTGACAAAAATTTGCTTTATTTTATTTTTTATTTTCATCTTTTTATTTAACCTTTTTTTCTCCAACAGATTGTATCTTCTTTTTCTTTTTCCCCGTGTTAGACATTTTAAATTCGACTCGACGCCAGTAAGAGGCGGCTCAACTAGCAAAGACTTTAGATGGGTCGATTCATTCGGACTACTATTCTCATCTTGGTTGTTTATATACACAACGTTTCGGCCGCTATAACATCCGACCAGTAGCGTGTAGAGGTCTAGTGAGGCCCGAGCAAACTACTTGATTATATGCCCCAAAACTCAATTATAAGTCCTAGTACTGAGAAATATGAAAAAGTGAATTTTAATATGATAGAACCCACCTCATGTGTATGTCTGTACCCCCTCTCTCTCTCTCTGAACGTCACTGTCTCCAACTTTCTTCAAATACATCTTTTTGAACTTTGAAACGTTCTCGTTTGACTCGAGAACGTGTATGGAGTTTCGAATTTAACCATTTATTTGATCCACGGCTTAAATTAACATCTAAAAACAAAAATCGGTGCTTCTTGCTTAAAAGTCCGAAAAAAAGATTTCTTTGTCTTTTACTGTTTAAGAGGTAAATAAGGGGCAGTAACTCTTAATTGTAATTTTGAGCCAGATTTTACGAGCATACGATCGCCTTGGTGCCGAAGGATTCCATCATTTGCGTGTGAATCACAAGTACAATTTTGTTGATCCACAAACCGGGGCCACCACCAACCACGTTGAACGTATGTGGTGTGAAGCAAAAAAGAAATAAATAAAATTGAATGTGGCACCCACACGCAAATGGTGGATTCCTATCTCGCAGAATTCATGTGGCGGCAGAAATTGCCCAAATTTGCAAACAAATTGCTGAATTTTATTCAGTATAAAACCCAAGTATAAACACAATAAATTCATAAATTTTCCATTGCTGTATACTTTGTTGTTCATTTATTACTAATTAATTTTCTGTAAATTACGTTACATGTAATAACAACAGTTGATAAGAGTTACTGCCCCTTATTTACCTCTTAAACAGTAAAAGACAAAGAAATCTTTTTTTCGGACTTTTAAGCAAGAAGCACCCAAAAATCAAATATATGGTTTGTTTTTGCTCCTAAACTCAGAAACCGTTCATTTTACCATAATCCTTCCCATAATGCACCTCGTCTTCAAGAATGTGATATTAAAAGTTTTGTTTATTTAATCTTTTGGGAGAAAAAGTTTTAAAATTAATAATTGGAAATATAATTCAATGACGGAGTATATGCATTTAAAAAAATCAGTTTCGTAATAAAATCGATCGGATGTTTTTATTAAAATGTTGAAAGTCAAATCACATAAATACTTCTGAGGGTTTATTTTTAAAATGAGTTATATTTTTTTTTTAAATGCGCACAGTTTATGTCGACGTTTTTTCCCCAAATAATTCTTTTTAATAAGATTTTGAAGCTTACATTTTTTTCTTACATTTTTCTTTTTAATTAACTATTTTTTGCATATCATTTTGATATACAATGATCCACACTTTCCGGTCCATTCTCACTTTTTAGGCCAGTTAATTATTTTTTATTTGCAATGGGATATAAATTCTATGCATAGTTTTGGGCGGGGTGGGTTGTTTCTACTTGTGGTTTTACAACTTTGCCGATCGGATTTAGTGTTAGTGATAAAAAAAAATAATTAATTGCCCTAAAAAGTTAGTATGGTCCGGAAAGGAGGGGGGCATTTTACGTTAAATTTATATGCGCAACTAATCCCCTACTCTAAATTAAAAGAATAATTGTTTTGTTTTCAGTGTGTTCATACGTAATCGCCTAAAAATGTAGAATCTCATTTTTTTTTTGGGGGGGGGGTATTTTTATGTTTTCTCTTTACGTATTGTATCTAAGATTTTGATAAACTCATTTTGAGATTTTTATCTATATTTTTCTTTTGTACCATTTTTTCCTATTTATCAAGTTGTGCCATTTTTACCTGTGCCATTTTAACTAAATTCAGTGAAAATAGCGATTTGAGCGATAATTTAGCAGTCATGAATTTTCAAATTCTGTATTAATTGAAAATTTATTTAATTAGTTTCAAAGAGAAAGAAGCATTAGGTTTAAAGAATTTCAAACCGTCAAAATACAAACAAACATTAATTATTTCAGAGGATATATACGCGGTGACCGCACAAGCAGCCAAGATCAGGGCGGCGCCAGCGCAAAAAAAAAAATCCCAAAAACTGTGAACTCTCTCTGAGAGGCGTAATAATTTTTTTTTTTATCGATTGACAACTATTAACATAAGATCATTTGTGGCGTGTTTGCGTTACAAAATATTAATATTTAATATAAAACATAAGCAGATTAAGTTACCGTAAATATTGGTTGTAAGTAAAATAAAAAGCGTCATACATCTTGTTATGTCAGTCACAAATGAGTAACTAAACCCAAATAAATTGTTTTGGGTCAATTTTTCAACTGTATTTTATTTAACAAAAAAATGCAATAGGTACAGTACTAAAATAAACTTTTAGAGATCTTATTTTAATAAATAATGTTAATTACGAAATTGAATCCAGTATAATGCATTTTGGTTTCTTCAGAAACAAATCAGTCATTTTAATTATTTCTTAATATTACGAATAAAAACATATTTTTTTTTACTATAATATTTGTTTGGTTGATGTATGTGGTGGTCGTCATGCCTTTTTTTGGTGATAACTTCCTCCACAAATAAAAATAATAAGAAGAAGACTTACATGCAAAACCAACGGAAGTTTATTCACTGAAATAAACCATTAACAAATATAACATATTTCCTTTTGTAATGAGTTCAGAAGTCCTTTCTTTAGTTTCAGGGTAAGTAAAAAGGAGAATGTCTGTTGTTTTGTTGAAATGCTCATATGTTATAAAATGTTAAGAGAGGCAATAGGTAATGTTCGCCTGTGAAATTGTATGAAGCGCGCGAAAGGTGGAATGGAAGAGTGATAATAAGACGCGAATGAAGAGTCAGTTGAGAGAGAGGGTTTGATGTTTGTGTGTGCTTAAATACTATTTGGATAGGCTCCAGCGAGATTAAGGAGAAAAGTTTAGAAAAATGTCTTTGGAGAAATCCCATTGGACAGAAATATCACGTGGTGTGCTCCCTACTACGTCCGCTCGTTTTGAGTTGATTTAATATATAAGGCCACGCCGGAATTTGCGTGGGCGTTATTTTTTATTTTTCACGCGCCAATACAATTATATTCACACTGCGCGCCTAAATTGTATTTATCCCAAACAACAATTTTTATCCGAATCTTAATCGTGTCAACTGGCACATGTATAATAATAGAAACCAATAAAAAAATCATGTATACGAAAAAATGTGACTATTTTCTGTTTTATCTATTGGTGGAGTTCTGTAGTTTAAACTTGTTTTTGGTTTGAAATTCTTTAAACCTAATGCTTATTTCCATTTTAAATCAATTAAATAAATGTTCAACAAATGGGGTATTTGAAAACTTATGATTGCTAAACTATCTCTCAAATCGCTATTTTCACTGAATTTAGTTAAAATGGCACCGGTAAAAATGGCACAATAGGAAAAAAAATGGCACAATGAGAAAAATATAGACGAAAATCTAAGAATGAGTTTCGCAAAATCTTGGCTACAATACGTAAAGGGAACACATAAGAGTAACCCCCACCCACCAAACAGAATGAGATTCTTACTTTTATAGGCGATTACGTGTGGGCACACTGAAAAAAATTATGTTTATTTAGAGTAGGAGATTATTGCGCATATAAATTTAACGTAAAATGATCCTCCTTTCCGGGGCATTCTAACTTTTTAGGGAAGTTAACTAAAAAATTTACCAT
Organism: Sepiola atlantica; assembly: GCA_963556195.1. NCBI lineage: Eukaryota > Metazoa > Mollusca > Cephalopoda > Sepiida > Sepiolidae > Sepiola > Sepiola atlantica. The sequence goes on along the minus strand of OY744516.1, from coordinate 7,337,857 downwards.
TAACCTTAAGTCCGACCAGCAAAGTGGTAAAACCACATGTAATCGCTTTTAAAAAGTAGTACTCACCCATACACGCCCGAAAAACAATGCATACAATTTATCGCTCATCGCAAAAGAAATATAATTAAATGCCCTAAAAAGTTAGAATGGCTCAGAAATGGTGGATTATTTTATGTTAAAATTATATGCAAAACTGATCCCCCAATTTCAATAAAAAATAATTCTTTTTTATTTCCGCGAAAGAATTTTTAAAAAATGTATTTTACGTTTTATCACCCGGACTTAGGATTAGTAGTAAAACTGGTACGTGTTTATTTATGATGTAATCTGTAAAAAAATGTAGTATATATAAAGTACCGGAAAGATGCTTAAACATGAAATTAAAAAAAAATGTGTCACGAAAACAAATTGCAGACAAATTTTTATGAATTAATTTATTTTTACGTTGGTGTTTGACTTATTTTGGTGGGTTTTTGTCCGTGAGCTTTTGTCCGGTGGGCTTATGTCCGCACACCATGATATCAATATTAGTTTTACTCCCCCCCCCCCCAGAGGTAGAAGTCTGGCTACGTGCCTGCTGCAACTCAGTCATTATAGAAAAATAACCGACAACTTCTTATGGTAAACTGTTCACCTTACAACAATTATTAATGCATGTTTTATGAAAATATGAGTACATTTCGTCATCTTAGTAAAATTATTAAATTAGTTCCGATAAAGCTGCTTCTCCCAAATACGTCTCCCACAAAGACAATACCAAACTTTTTACTCGCTCCTATTTATCTTCTCCCACGTTACTCAAAGACACCATGTTACTTTCTTAATAGACTACATACGATTAACGCACTGTTATTGTTTCACCTTGTGACAATGTTGAGCGGACCTACAGAAGATGAAAGCCAAAATACACACTAGTATGAATTAGAAGTGGGCCTACGGAGGTCGGCGACCAGAATATCGCGCTAGTGTGAATTAACAGAGAAAGACATAAATGTTTTTTATTAAACTAAAAAAAAAACGATAAAAGTAGATAAGGGCGCCGTCCGGTCTGGGACAACAGTCTGGATTACCACTGTTGCATCAAAGTAACGACCACTGCATAAGACAGATGTTGGCCGGACACCGCAATGTCTGATTTAGTTGGAAAGAATGTCATGTTTCGCTCCAAGTCAGGGCTTAGACACAAGACAGGTGTGATTTGAACCGATAAAGCCCCCTCCCCCCAAGCATCTCGTCAATGAGTTGGTTTCGGTGGACGTAAGTTGGGAGGACTTACGGCCATTGGTGGAATTACATTTTCTCGGTTATATGTGAATGAGTCGCTCTGAGACATACTCCTCCTCCTCTCACCAGTGAGCGGTGAGGGATGGAGGCCGATTGAGAATCCTAATTATGACAGGGAGAAGGATAATGAAGGAAAAATAAAAAACATTTCTTTTCTTTTGTTCGCTGACTAAATTCTGTTGGGATAAGCTTGGGGCCAGGTACAACCGATTCCAATATAAGGCGAGGCGCAACTGGCCTCGACGACTCATTTTTGCTCGCCCACCGAATCCACGTCGGTCTGAGACAGACCCCACCCCCAGCGGACTTGGGCAATTTCGCTAAAAACCTAAAAACCGCCTATTAACAATTAGAGTTTTAGTCCAAAAACACAGAGTTGGGAGTAGAAATAGTAGTACTATCTTGACTTGAAATTATACAAGTTACTCACTGATCTATCAATCACAACGTGGGAGTGCGGTAATCACTGGACCAGGCCTTTCGACATTTGCAGCCTTCATCAAAGCGGCAACTGTTCCCGAGCAGTACCGAGTGACCAACCAAACTCAGGAACGGCCAAATTGATGACGTCATCGACGCCGTGAACGACAAGGCTTCAACCTTACTTTATTGAAAATTGCCTACATATTACAGTTTACATTAAATATAAATAAGAAACGCGTGCTCATTTTTATTTCCTTCTTACTATTCGTCCTGACTATATTCGCGGAATATAGGAATATCGGTATGCATGTTGAATACACGGACCGCCGCTAAGGCTGAGTATTCAGATTAAATCTATTCTTATTCTGGAATGGCAGATTCCATTTATAAACACTTCGCAAGTATCAATGATGTATTTTATAATTAATTTTATAATTAATGATTTCTTTTTTTCTTACTTTTGATTTTTATCTGATTTCCTTTACGTAGTTTTAATTTTTGTATGAAACTGTTCCATCCATGAAAATACCCTGTCAGAGAGATTCTTTGTCTCAATTGCAGTATTGGAAAGTCTTTAAACTGGCGTAAACTATTTATGTACATTGCTCACAGTCCACCTGACCAACCCAATAACCCTTATCCTCGATTGGCTTTTGGGCCTTGATAAGTGCTGACGAATCTAATTTTTTGAGGGATGGAGGTGGGGGTGTTAGTGGAGGATGTTAATCTACAATTATACCAAAATATGAATCTTTTTTTGTCGTAAGTTGGACAAATCAGTGTTACTAAACTTTTGTTTTCATTTGTCCATGAGAATAGTGAAAAGAGGTTTATAAACACCATTGTACTATTACACCCATCGTGGTAGGATGGAGAGCATTTTTTTTACCAAATATAATACAGCTCGGCTGTTTTTAGAATTAGCTTCGTTTTCCTGCTTGTTCTTAAGCGGTGAAAAAGTTACAGTTTTTATATTTTTTATGGATTTTTTTATGATATTCTACCATTGATTTTCTTTTAATTAAAAAAAATAACTATTTAATATTTTCCCCGGGCAACGCTGGGAAACGGGTCCTGCTAGTATATATATATATATATATATATATATATATATATATATATATATATATATATATATATATATATATATATATATGGTACTGATATCGATCCTGACCCAGTTTTCGTGAGGTTCGACTCCGAAGCGTTCGGCTGTTCTACGCAACTACGCAAACGCCCGAGTGTTGACGAGCCGAATGGTACCAGACGACAATTTTGATACGGTGCTGCGTCCTATGATTGTAAGTTATATTTTCAAGAAATTTTCTAAAAGAAACAACAACAAAAAACAAAACAAGCAAAACATAGCGAAGTTACTGTTATCAAATAAATATATTTTTTAGTTTGATACGTTGCTGCGTCCTATAAATTTCTTGCAACTATAGTTGCAAGACATTTTTTAAACAACAAAACAAATAAAACACGAAAAACAGAGCGAAATTACTGTTATCAAATAAATATTTTTCAACCCTAACCCTAACTCTAACCCTAACAAGAAAAAAAAAACAAAAAAAAACAAGCGAAACATTATTATCATAGGACGCAGCACCGTACAAATCGGCTCGTCAACTTTCAGGCGTTTGCGTAGGACAGCCGAACACTTCCGAGTCGAACCTCACGAAAGCTGGGTCAGGATCGATATCAGTACCATATATATATATATATATATATATATATATATATATATATATATATATATATATATATATATATATAGCAATAGATGAAGTGAAAGAATAAAATAAGGTGCGAATCAAATTTTATTACAGTTCAATGTTCAGACAAAGTACTTTAAAGTCCTTAACTCATAAGTTTTCAAAGAAAATCTTCTCCTCAGAGGACCATTACCGCAATGACATTACTGCAGGTAATAAAAATTAAACTTTGAAATTTTTTTAATATTTATAATGTGTTTGTGTATCATTTTATTTGTTTATATTTTATTTGCAATACTTGAACGTACTGAAAAGCATTATACCTAAATGCTGGGTGGAAATATTTTTTCTTTCACCAATGTGATGCCCCTATGTATGGGAACGTATATATTTAAAAAAATAATTATCAACGATCAAGTGGCCCATTCTCTGTTGGACTGATAATCGAGGACAAACCTTCGACTGGCATCGGAAGTGGTAGGACACTTGGAGAGAAGGCGACTACTAAGAAAACCCCTGCATTCTCAACTGCACAAGTTTAACGTTATGGTCGATTTTTATACTCGCAACAGATCTTTTGGTACACACGTAACTAGTTCACAGTTGCGTTTTGTTTACATGCTGTAATAGTAAGCTCGATAAGTTGTGACGTCTCTCTGCTTTCTGTAGTAGTAGTAGTAGTAGTAGTAGTAGTAGTAGTAGCAGAAGAGTAATTTTCTTTTTCTTCGTCTCCTGCTATTGTTAGCTTCTAAAATAGTAGTTATGTTTCTTATCTCTTAGACAGTGGTCGTAATAACAATTAAAAAAAAGAAGACAACACATTAAATTTTATTAAATATTGGGCGAGTATAATTTTGTTAGTTGGGAATTACAGTAAATGTGGTTCAGTCGGGGTCAAATTGGTGTGCACAAAGGTTAGCTCGATCTACTGTGGGATTCCAGACGAATAAACCATTTCTTGTCTTCAACTTTTCTCTCTTCTTGGTCCTTTTTATCTGAGTATGAAGGAGGTAGTTTTCAGACAGCGTTTCCTTAGTCGGGCATGATCAAGTGGAGGACACGTGCCGAAATAAACATCCAGCGAGATATGTTATAAACGTTCATGTATTTTATTTGGTTATGACTAACGAGACATAAGACCTCCCCTAAGAGGGGAGATACATGTAACAATTTTGTAATAAACGTTCATGTATTTTATTTGGTTATGACTAACGAGACATAAGACCTCCCCTAAGAGGGGAGATACATGTAACAATTTTGTTATAAACGTTCATGTATTTTATTTGGTTATGACTAACGAGACATAAGACCTCCCCTAAGAGGGGAGATACATGTAACAATTTTGTTATAAACGTTCATGTATTTTATTTGGTTATGACTAACGAGACATAAGACCTCCCCTAAGAGGGGAGATACATGTAACAATTTTGTTATAAACGTTCATGTATTTCATTTGGTTATGACTAACGAGACATAAGACCTCCCCTAAGAGGGGAGATACATGTAACAATTTTGTTATAAACGTTCATGTATTTCATTTGGTTATGACTAACGAGACATAAGACCCCCCCTAAGAGGGGAGATAATGTAACAATTTTGTTCTGGGATTTTCCTATTCTTGTGTTGATTTTTTTTTTTTACAAATACATTAGTCCGCATCATATAGCAAGTTTATCCAGGCGATTTCATAACATTAATCTATTTCCAGTCATGGGGGTGGATAAAAGCGTGCAAAAAAGACGTCTGTGCTATTCAACATCCAAAACCCAAGAGAAGGATTTTGCTGGCTTCTTTGCAACGTTGACTTCCTGTCATAACGCAACTTCATGAACACATCAGCTTAAATTTGACAACTTTAACGTCTAATAGAAATATCCTCTACTTAATCTAGTTACAAAATGCAACATTCTAACACATACATGCCCAAATAATCCCACAGTAGGACGAAGGAACCAAGAAAGGCCTAGACTAAAATTTGAGGATACAGTGAATAGAAACTTGAAAGTATGAGAATATGACCACCAGCGATTGGCGAGATCACGCAAGAAACAGGATCAAATGGAGTAGTGATTGGAGCCTGGTGGGATTCTACATAGAAACAATAATAATAATAGATTGCACATAAACAATGTGGCGTAAATTCACAAAATAAATTTTTTTCCGTCCATAACTTCAGTCGCGTAAGCTTTATTTTCATTCAATTTTCTCGATACACTTATTGAACAATCCAAGGTTGTCTTAGTAATATTAACTCGCCTTGAATCGGATATTCCACCTGGTGATTTATAGGACCAAAAATCATGACATATTTCCCCAGAACGACTGACCCAACATTTCCACGATTTTCGTAAAGTCCTGTTATATGGTTGGTGATGGTCGGGATCTGTCGGTTGGTAAACACAGTCTCGTAGAGAAACGAAACGAAACGAAGCGAAGGTAAAATTCCAGAAATAAAGTTTAGCTGACGTCATTCTGAAGTAAACTATAGAAATAAAATCTTCCTGGAAAGAAGAAATTATCGGAAAGATTAAATTTTAGTCACATAAGAAAAGCCTTTATTTCAGCAGGAACAAATCCGAATACGATGGAACCATCGTTAAGAAGAAAGAGTTGAGAAAAGATTTGACGTCAAATGTCGTATCTGAAGAAACTGAAATGTATGGGTGGCATTTAACAAAAAAAAAGAAGCTAAGTGTTTAAATTATTTTTTCTCTGAATTTTTTATTAATCCATGTATTAACATGCAACGAGTATCTAGCTAAAATAATCTTTTTTTTCAGGATTCTTGACTGTTCAAAACTCTGTATCTTTTCTTTCTTTTCTTTTCTTGCCTACATTCTGCAGGGGTCACTTGGGTTCAGGTTTGAAAAGGGGTGGTGGGGGTAGTTCACTAGCGAATGTAGGTAGGGGATGAATATCGTCCAAACTAAGCATGCTAGTCTGGTTAAAGACACATTTCGTATCTGCCTTAGCAGTGAAGAAACCGAAACCTCGTTCGGGGTTGAAAGAGGGGGGGGGAGTGAGGGAAACCTATCTTCAACTTACTGTTCCCTCCTTAGTATGCAATTGAACTTATTCTATCTTCATGTATATATATATATATATATATATATATATTATATGAAATTTTTTTTCTTACCTGCGGGGGCTAGGAAATACCCGACTAGTACATGGGCGCAGGCTATTTTTTTTTTCCCCTCTCGGAGTGTTGGACCCGTAAGACCTCGTAAGGCTATCCATCTAAGAGAAGGAAATCTCTCTCAAAAAACCTTCTACCAGTTACTTACGCCGTGGCAGTAAACTGTTAGGGGAAAGTGGCTTCCTTAGTCCTGATCGACAACCTTCCTAGAGTTGGAATCTCGAACAAAATATCCGGTTTGCAAACCTACAATTGCTTAAGGAGTAGATAGGTTTTACCTATCGCCGACCCTTGCACTCCTTCTTTGTTTATTAGTCAGGCGCAGAGGTAACAGCGCTGGGACGCCTCTAAACACTCAGTGCCTAGCCTTGTTTCCTTACTAGGACAATGAACGCCGTTCTCTTTCTCTCTATTTGGGCAACTTGGGGAAAGTTTTTTCGTTCGGAAGTCTTACATGACCAGTCTGCGTCTCTCTTGTTCCGACAGGTTGAGGGTACAGGTTAGACAGCTTGTCTGGCTGCTGTTTCCGACTGACAGGACAGGAGCCGAAACTCTTGGGTAGCGCCAAGAACGGCTGCTCTATCATCAGTTGCATAATACCGTGGGTAGTTGTATGTGCCATGTCGCGCATGGAAAGGGACCCTGCAATTATCTCCGGTGGGCTTTCCCGAGGCCACAACCCCCATGGACCAGGTCGTGACTAATGGACTGGTTGTGTGAGCTTATTGGCATCAAACAAGTACCCACCTTGGCCAATCCACTCTATAATCAAATCAAACATGCCATTACAAAGAAATAAAATCAAACCTAAACCAGACACCCAAAAAACACTTTCGCCTCCGCCCTTGAGGCTTGCATTCTCAAATATCCGGGGACTTAGAACCAACATCAACAACGTAGAAACCTTTCTCCTGACAAACTCTCCGGATATCCTAGCTCTTAGTGAAACTAACCTCCAATCCTCAATCTCTTCTCACCACTTTGACATGACTGACTACCTCCCACTCTACCGTAAAGACTCTGACAAACAAGGAGTTTATGTTCGGAACACTCTCCCCCTGACTAGAGAACATAGGTTAGAATCAGATGACTACGACTACATGTGCTTTAGATTGACTTTACATCACAACGTTAGTTACTTATATTTCCTATACCGCTCCCCGTCGACCCAGGACTGTACTCTGCTAAACTCTGTCTCTGAAAGCATAGATAGAGCACTCTTAATTGACTCGAATGCCCAGATACATGTATTTGGGGATTTTAATGCCCACCACCGCGACTGGTTGGGATTCTCCAGCCTTACTGACGCAGCTGGCAACTCTACGTATAACTTCTCCTTAGCTCACTCCCTCTCTCAGACTGTTGATTTTCCGACCCGCATCCCCGATCGTGTGGATCAACAAGCCTCACTTCTAGACCTCTTCTTGACCTCAATACCCGAGGCTTGTGTGACGAAAGCTCATAGCCCACTCGGGAATGCTGATCACATTGTGCTAATGATACATATCACGCTAAAAAGTTGTCCAAAAGCTGATGAACCGTTGCTCAAAACAACAAGATACTACGAGCAAGCTGATTTTGAGTCAATCAGAGACCACATCAGTGACGCCCCATGGAGGGAAACCTTCTTACTCCCTGCCAACCAGTGTGCAAACGAATTAACTGAATGGGCCAAAGCAGGCATTGAAGCCTATGCCCCCATGCGAAAATTCTTTAGCAAGCCCCACTCTCCTCAATGGTACACTTCGGAATGTGCAGCTGCCATTTCTGAGAGGCAACAAGCATTCCGTAAATTCGGCCGCCATAAGTCAGCTACTAATAGGCATAAATTTATAGAGTCAAGAAACAATTGCAAGGCCGTGATAGGCGAAGCGAAGAGAAGGTATAATGAGTTTAAAAAAAAACGCATCCAGTCACAGAAACTAGGTACTCGCGATTTCTGGAAAATCTACAATAGTGTAGTGAATAATGGTCAATCTACGATTCCCCCACTTTCAAACCACAATGATGTCGTTTGCACGGCCACTGATAAGGCTGAACTACTCGCACAGCGTTTCGCTTTTAACTCTACTTTAGACTCGGGTAACCACCCTCTCCCTGAATTACCATTGCGGACTGAAGCCACACTTGATAACCTGGTCATCACCCCATCCCAGGTCAGAGACATTATAAAAAGCCTTGACACCTCTAAAGCTTGTGGGCCTGATCTTATACCTGTAATAGCAATAAAGAAATGCTCTGCTGAACTGGCCCCTGTTCTCTCCAAACTTTACAATAAATGCTTAGCCGAATCTTGCTTCCCCGATAGCTGGAAAATTGCCTCTGTGGTACCAGTCTACAAGAGTACTGGGAATAGAACCGACCCTCAGAACTACCGCCCAATCAGTCTACTGCCGATCTTTGCCAAAATCTTTGAATCCTTAATCAATCTAGCGATAGTACGTCACTTAGTTAATGCTAAACTTCTATCTGACCGCCAGTATGGATTTAGACAAGCACGATCTACTGCAGACATCCTAACGGTCATCTCTGAACGCATGTATCATACTCTCGACAAGGCAGGTGAAGCTAGGGCAGTAGCGCTTGATATATCCAAGGCCTTTGACAAGGTATGGCATAAAGGGCTTCTCCTGAAAATACGCTCATACGGTATTACTGGGCAACTACTTAATATAATTAGATCCTTCCTAAACAAAAGAAAAATCCAGGTTGTCCTCGATGGCCGTTCATCTAAGCAACATGACATAAATGCTGGTGTGCCCCAGGGATCTATTCTTGGACCTTTGTTGTTCCTGATCTATATAAACGATCTCCCTGATGGCATAGTGTCTGAGATCGGTTTATTTGCTGACGACACCACGCTTTACTCTCGCCATCTTGGCAAAACAGACGCGATCATATCTGAGGCAATGGCTGCATCCTTAGAAGATGACCTCCAGGCTGTAGTGGATTGGGGCCATAAATGGTTGGTGACTTTTAATGCCGCAAAGACAAAGCTCCTTTCCTTCAACAACTACAAGAAACCTCTCCATCCACCGATTGTCATGGCAAATAACACCCTACCTGAGAGTTCATCATTCAAACTCCTTGGACTAACCTTCACAGGTAACATGAATTGGAACACATACATTGAAGACATTGCCAAGGCTGCCGCAAAGAAGGTTGGCTCCCTCTACCGTGCTAGTGGACTCCTTACACCTGACATTATCCTGTATCTCTACAAAGCCACCATTCGCCCATGCATGGAGTATTGTTGCCACATCTGGGCTGGTGCATCATCTACTAGTCTCTCCCTCCTTGACAAAGTCCAAAAAAGAGTAGTCAACCTAATAGGCCCCTCACTGTCAGCTAAGCTCCAGCCCCTGTCCCATCGCCGCAATGTAGCATCCTTGTGTTTGTTTTACAAATACTTCAATGGATTATGCTCCGATGAGTGTGCTGCTCTGGTGCCCCCTCGACGTAAATTCACTAGACTAACTCGACATTCTACTAAATCTCATTCATTCACTGTGGAGGTCCCCAGATGCCGGAGAGCATTCTACTCAAATAGCTTCTTTCCTCGTGCTGCTGGCCTCTGGAACTCCCTCCCTGCCCCCTGTTTCCCCGACAGTACTGACATGCAGAAATTTAAAACTAATGTAAACAGACATCTCGCTGCTCAGATCCCAATTTAAACTGAACCACCAATCCTTCCCCCTTTTTCCTTTTTCTCAGTAGCCCCTTACGTTTACAGTGGCGTCCTGCCTTGATTGGGGTGAATCATGTAAAAAAAAAAAAAAAAAAAATGTTAAAAAAGGGTTCAATGTGGCTGTGAGTTCGAAGGGACGACGCCCATACATGTTTGCTTTGGTCGACATCTCCAATCCAAGTAACTAAGACGTGAGGGAAAAATGTATAACTAGTCCAACAGACGTACATCCTACGCAAAGTGCTAACATTGGATAACGGATCAATCGCTCTGTAAGGGAGGGACGTTGTTCCTATCTTATGTTTAAGTCACGAAAGCAAATAACAAAACTTTTTTATAACAACAACGAAAAGGGTTGATTTTTTAAAGTTACCTATACCGTTTGGTATAGGTGGAAGAAAGTTGGACAGTGTCAGAGTGAGGAAGAAGAAACTAATAAGTTCTTATGGCTGCCGAAAGTCTGAGCAGTTATCTCCAGGCGAAGATAATAGTTGCTGGAACGTCCAGTGGACAGGGGAAGGAGAGAGAGAAAGGAGTGTTTCATCGTTGCTTGCAGGAGTCTCTCTGCTGACCACTTGTGATTCCCAAAGAGGGCCGAAGTAGTTCTTAATCGGACAGAAGGAATCCATGCGTCCTGCAGGTTGGTTGGTCAGTTTGTGACCAGCTCACTCAATGGGGACATTTTTCGGAGGGAGAAAATGTGATCTATGTTTCAGGTCGCTACAACTCTACTTAGGAATATAAGTTCACATGGAAAGAAAATAGTTCATCAAAATGAAACTGCTACAGTCCTTTCGGCAATGTGACGTCATTAGGCAGAAATGCTTCAAACAATTCAAGGCTTTCGATTCTTTAAAACAGTTTTAAAAGTATAATAATAATAATAATAATAACGACGACAACGACAACGACAACGACAACAACAACAACAACAATAACGACGACAACAACAACAACAACAACAACAACAATAACAATAATAATAATAATAATAATAATAATAATAATAATAATAATAATAATAATAATAATAATAAAAAAATAAAAAAATTTAAAAATAAAAAATAAAAAAAGAATGCACTCATACAGAAAGCGCATAATTTTAGCCCGAAACCCTAGGAAGACAGGTAAGTACAATATTTTGAAATGGAAATGAAGAAAACATTTTTTTAACGGGCTAATTAAATGAAAATAACTTTTCCGTCGGAAGAAACAAAGAAAAACAACACAAAAATCGGATTTCATTGACTATTGGAATGTAATACTTTTTGTAATTCATAAATAAAAACAATAAAAATGTAAGACTTAGAATCACTAAAGAATTATATTGTGAACCTTCAGTTGAAATTAAAGATCTTTAATTTGACTTTTGTTTTCGCTTGTACTGAAACTAATGGAAAATGAAGTCCATATCGCAGCTTCCCTGAGTTTAATAGTTCATTCTAGCAAGTGTGGAGCATGCGAAATACTCAGGATTTTGACTAAAAGAACAAATAATGGCTGATGTTGAAATCGTCGTCGGAAAAAGATGGCGATCAAATATTATGCACTGCAATAAAAATAGTTTTACGTTTTTAAAAAATTTTTTTTTTTTTGAAGATTATGACATGGGAAACCATTTCGAGTTTAAATCTATTTTGGGCACATGTTCGTCTTTTCCCACAGTCCGATTTTCACAACTTTTTACTGACCAGTTTTTTTTTTCTTTTTTCGGTATACACTTACCTATCAGGCTGCTAGAGAATTCCGGGGTTTTTGGAAAAAAATTCAAATATTTTACATTTTAGGAGGGGGATCAGTTTCCAATGTTAATTCAACGTAGACTGATCCCCCTCTTTTTTACCATCTCAATATAAAAAAAAATCTTTTTCGGTGTACAATTACCTATCATGTCAATAGAGTATTCCGGTTTTTTTTAAAGAAATTTAAAAAAATTGAGATTTTAAGTGTACACCGAAAAAAGAAAAAAAAAACTGGTCAGTAAAAAGTTGTGAAAAACGGACTGTGGGAAAAGACGAACATTTAAAATGAGTAAATATGCTACCATAATCGATATTTTTCCAATATGGCGTCATACTTTAACGTAAGTAGGTTATTAGGTAAAGGCGGAATGAGGTTTACGTTAGCTGAAACGAAGTAAGCACTTTCGCCATTAAAATATTTCAATATTTGTTTTAAAATATATTATTTATGATATAAAAATGAAATTATCTATGATATATAAGCAATGTCGTGAAACAAATATTTTTATAAATACTTCACCTTTTTGAATAAATTATTTTTATAATTCACTAAAAGACTTCACTTCGTTTCTATTACACATCGTTTACGTCCCGATTTTTTGAATCGCTCACGAAGCCAAGATCGTTTTCTGTATCGCTCATGACGCAAAAAGTGTGAAAAATTATGTAATAATAAATTTTTTTTAACTCCAAAGCGTTCTTCATCTCATAATCTTAAAATAAAAGGTACTTCTGCAGTTTACGGATCGTGCTGAAATAATAACATTATTATTTAGAAACCCATTCTTAACATGGTGAAGGGGCCTTTGTTAACTATTCCGTACGTTCACCTAACAATTTAATAAACAAAAGATACCGTAAAAATTGAATTTAACTTGAAAATCCTATCTAAACAATAGCACGGCCCGTAAACTGCAGAAGTAAAAAAAAATTTTATTCGTAGATTTGAAGATAGGAATGCCGTTGACGTACATAAAATCTATAAATAAGTTACAATAAAAATTTAAAAAAATAAAAAAACTGAAAATAAAATACAGAAAATGTGTGGAAAAAAAAGTTATCTACCTTGAACATGAAATGAAAAGTTAAAAAAAAAAAAAGGGTCCTGATTCATACGAATTTATTGTTACTTAATCTGAGGGAGCCAACTCTGATTTCTACGTGAAAGATAATCCAAGGGACGTAACTGAACAAATATTTAATGATAAAAAAAATTCTTCAAATGATCGGATTTTAGATTATATCACAAAGAACAAAATACAATTTAAATTCTTAGCAAGGAGTTCAGTTTTCTATTTAACATAAAAATGAAAGTTTCGAAATTTTTTAGATGAGAAATGATAATTAGGATTAGTTGGACTCGGCCAATGTAACCTGTACGTAATTTCGAACTGGACCCTTTATTGACGCCTTATTGGCGCGGATGCTGTCCTTGTTGTAAATCCAGGGGGAATAACTCGGTTTAACTCAGAAAATAAGCATAAAATAAAAAAGAGAGTTTGGGACGCTGAAATAATCAATCAAACAATGAAACAATGTTATGTAAAAACTGTGACATCATCATCATCATTATTATTATTATTATTATTATTATTATTATTATTATTATTATTATTATTATTATTATTATTATTATTATTATTATTATTATTATTATTATTATTATTATTATTATTATTATTATTATTATTATTATTATTATTATTATTATTATTATTATTATTATTATTATTATTATTATTATTATTATTATTATTATTATTATTATAATATTATTATAATATTATTATTATTATTATTATTATTATTATTATTATTATTATTATTATTATTATTATTATTATTATTATTATTATTATTATTATTATTATTATTATTATTATTATTATTATTATTATTATTATTATTATTATTATTATTATTATTATTATTATTATTATTATTATTATTATTATTATTATTATTATTATTATTATTATTATTATTATTTTTTTTTTTTTTTTTTTTTTTTTTTTTTTTGTAGAGGAGGGAATTCTATTTTTTTTTTCAGACAATTCCGTGTGCTTTTACAACCTGGAACCACTGCATATTTTTTAACTGTAACAATAAAATTTGTTAATTAACAACACAAAAAATATACTGTAATAATAAAACAATGTTAATTAACCAAATACAAACATTAAATACACTTGTTAATTAACGAAAAATGAAATCATATCACATATTGCTCCTTGATTGCAAGAATTATTATGCGGAAATACTTCTCCCTTTTCTCTTTTCCGCCAAAGAAACTCCATGAGATGAAAGTGGAATATCTCAGTTCTGGTCCCAACATTTTTCGTATGTTTCTTTTGGCATCAGACCAACAACCTTCATTTAAAAATAAGAAATTTGTTTTTTCTTTATTTTAGTTAATTGTAAAAAGATATATAAAATCAATAAATATAAAGAAGTCCCCCCCCCCACAAGGATAATTGTTAAATATTGGGTACAGGGATCAATATGTGATATAATTTTTTTCCTATAATAATAATAATAATAATGATAACGACGACGACAATAATAATAATAATAATAATAATAATAATAATAATAATAATAATAATAATAATAATAATAATAATAATAATGATAATGATAATGATGATGATGATGATGATGACGACGACGACAATAATAATAATAATAATAATAATGATGATGATGATGATGATGATGATGATGATGATGATGACGACGACGACGACGACAATAATAATAATAATAATGATGATAATAATAATAATAATAATAATAATGATCATGATGATGATGATGATGACGACGACGACGACAATAATAATAATAATAATAATAATAATAATAATAATAATAATAATAATAATAATAATAATAATAATAATAATAATATTATTATTATTATTATTATGAGGAAAACTTTGATATTCGTTTTATCTGTGAGATCTTTTAATCATGAAAGAACACCACATTCACCAGAACATAACCCTCCAGATTTTTATTCGGGATTATCTCAAATATAATGTCTACTACAAAAATCTCTAGACTATTCCTGAAATAATGAGAATCCTCAAAGCCCCAATAATGTTACAGTTTTTACATAACAGTGTTTCATTGTTCGATTGATTATTTCAGCGCCCTAAATTCTTTTTTTAATTTACGCTTATTTTCTTAGTCAACCGAGTTATACCCCCGGCATTTGCAACAAGGTAACTGATGCGCCGGAAATTTCCCAGTAATCTGCCGAACACTACGTATAACGTTGAAATTGAAATTAAAAAATTCTGCACATATTTTTAAATTGCCCGATTCTGTAGAAATATACAAGATTGTTTGCTTCCCTCATAAAGTCAAATAAATAAGAAAACGTCTGAGTTTCATAAAGAAATGAACATTTGTAAGGGAGAAAACTCTGAAAGCCTACAGTTTTCAAGGGAGGTAACTAATGATTCTAATTATAAAACAATAGGTTTAAAAAAAAACAAACTTTTCAGCGATCACCCATGATCCGTTGGGTCAGTGTTCATTATATATATTATGACATTTTTATAAAACTTTTTTGAATTTCTAAATATTTATGAAAACTTTATGGATTTCTAAATAAGAGA
>OY744516.1:7262240-7317240 GCA_963556195.1 Sepiola atlantica | reverse complement strand
CCCATCTGAGGGGGATAACTCTATTTTACTTAGCCGCCGCTATTCCGAATTCGCTTATAATTTGCCACAAAGTTTATAAACTTTATAACAATTAATAAAAAAACATGTTATGGTTTTGAAATGCGTTCAAAATAACTTTTAAGTACTTTTATTTACATGCCACAAATTGTATACACTTTATAACAATTAATAAAAAATGTTACTCAAAGAAAGAAAGAAAATGCGATGATAGTTGCAGATAAATTGTAATTTTATTTAAGACTGACTTTTAAAAAAAATTAATAAATTATTTATTGTATTGTTCTCTGATGCAGATTATAATTCTAGGGCATACTTGGCCAGTTCCTCTTCTCCTCCACAAAAACTCCATCAGATGAAGATGGAACATATCGTATTCTGTACCCAACAAACTCCGTTTCTAACTCGCCCTCTGTTGTACTTTCTCCTGAAGAAATATGACTCGTCGATCTCCACTTCCTTAGCGCTACCGTCCTCATGTAATCCTCCAAGCAATATCGGATTATTTAAGAGGTCTTGCTCACAAACTTCTCTTATAAAGTTCAGCCAGTCTACAATAGTGTGTGATGAAACGCTGATTTCTTCTTGTATTGTACATAGTTTCATGTCAACGCTCCATGAAAACATTAATATTGTTATCTGCTTTATTTTTAGATTTCTTTTTTCAATAAAAGATCCTTTCCTTATACCAATCATTGCCCGACACTCTTTACATCTCCATTGGTAACCGTCTACCAGTTGTTTTCTTTTTACCAAAGACCTCGGTATTTCACATGCCTCATATCTGCTAGAATTAGATATACTGAGGCTGCAAAGTGGACTTCGTCTTCCATTAATTTTCGTAAAATGGAAGTTATACTCCATTTTAGATCTTTCATTTCTTTTGCAGCGAACACATGGTTCACTATACTTATCCGAGCACATCGTCAGTTTTCCATTTCGTTTGATTAAAAATCTGAAAAATGATTAGTGTGAAGTACCTGTGCGCATGCGCCAACAAACGGAAGCGCATAAATGTAAGCTCTATTGGTAAAAATTTAAAAACAAACACCTAAATTTAAACAGGATACACATTGTAAATTTTATTTACTAATGCAGTAAAAACTTCTCCGTGTTTTGTTATCTCCCTTGTCAAAGTATAAGCGAATTGGGAATAGCGGCGGCTAAGTAAAATAGTTATCCCCTCAGATGGGTTACTGCTTATACAAGAGCGCCCGATAATCCGAGTACGGTTGGAACCCGCTGGCAAAAGTGGTTGGACAGACTTGAAAATTTATTCGCTGCATTCGACATTTGAACGGACACATAAAAAAAAGTTAGCCTACTTCACTATGCCGGAGACGAAGTTAAAAAAAAGCTCTGACTGGAGCTGGAGTTATGGCCTATTTTGATCAAAATAAAGAAACAAATATCCTTGTAGACGCGAGCCCCGTTGGATTAGGGACAATGCTTACACAAGACGGGAAAATATTGTGTTATGCCAGCCGTGCCCTCACAGACGTGGAACAGCGATACTCGCAGACTGAAAGAGAGATGCTAGCCGTTGTATACGCCGCAGAACACTTTCACCTTTATTTGTATGGGTCAAGGTTCACCATCACCATCACCATCACCATCACCATCACCATCACCACCACCATCATCATCACCATCATCATCACCATCACCATCACCATCACCATCATCATCACCATCACCATCACCATTACCATCACCATCACCATCATCATCACCATCATCATTACCATCACTACTGACCACAGACCACTTCTCGGTATCGTCAAGAGCCTCAAGCCGACCACATCCAGAATTGAACGCTGGTGCCTGCGCCTCATGCCTTAGTGTACAAGCCTGGAAAAGATGACCTAAACCCCGCTGACTACCTCAACCGATATCCTCACCACAAACCCAAGAGAGACAATGCGACTGAGGCATACATAAGATATGTGGCTAATCATGCTATACCTAAATGCATCACCATAGAAGACGTGAAGCTAGCCACAGGAAAAGACCCCCTGCCACAGAAAGTGATGACTGCACTTTCAGACAGAAACTGGAATGACCCGCATATATCCAGTCTCACACGCTTCAAGGACGAACTATCTGCACATGATGGTCCCATTCTTTGGGGCCACCGCTTGGTGCTCCCGCCCACCCTGCAGAAAAGATCCGTGGACATAGCCCACCGCGCACACCAAGGCATCGTTAAAAGGAAGCAGCTAATGAGGGAGAAGGTCTGGTTCCCTGGAAGCGACAAGCTAGTGGAGGAGATGGTGCGCAACCGCATCCCCTGCCAGGCTTTCAACCCGATGTCATCATCATGCCGTGAGCCCATACACACCACACCAATTCCCGCTGCCCCATGGACTGAAATCTCCCTGGACTTCGTAGGTCCTTTCCCATCTGGAGACTACGTGCTAGTCTCCATCGACGACTACAGCAGATTCCCAGAGGTAGAAATACTCCCCTCGACATCGGCAAGAGTAGTCATTCCTCGCCTCGACGCAATTTTTGCCAGACAAGACTACCCCGACATTGTCAAGTCAGACAATTGTCCCCCCTTCCAGGGGTAGGAATTCAAGGATTTTGCCACCCAGACAGGATCCCGCCACAGAAGAGTCACTCTTATGTGTCCCGAGGCAAATCGAGAGGTTGAGCGGTTCATGAGAACCCTAAACAGGTATGTTAGCGCCACCACCGTGGAGGGCCTAAACTGCAAGACCCAGCTAACTCATTTCCTAAGGCAGTACAGGGCCACCCACACAGTACAATATCTCCATTTGAAGCCCTCACATTTTTTACATATTGCAAGTTTCTACGTAACCCTAACATTCTGCAATCATTTTATGAAGCAACTTCAATTAGTCGAATGCAATTCTCATAACAACACACATTGACCAACATGACCTTCAGGGGATCCTGACTTTGACCTGCCTGTAGGTAACGAGTTGTTCCTATTTACTTGCCTCCCCATGAGGACAGAGTTAGACACAAGGTCAGTTTTTACTGAGGGGAACATCCATCTCCTCGAAATGGATCACTCTGGATTGGAACAGAAATAAAAATTGCCTCAGTCTAGAAGGACCTCTCCAACACTTACCGAGGACAGAAAAGATGAAGTGTAGTATCGGAACAGATACTACACTTTGCTTTTTATCTAACAGTTTGTTAACCCCACAAAGTTAACATTTTTGGGGAGAGATCGTAGCTTAAGTTACCCCTACAAAGTGTGTCTGAAAATAAACAGGACTCGTGTCACAATTGATCTCAACTTGAAACCGCAAACAACAACATGGTGTTCCCCTTCAACCCCATTCGAGTCTAAAGCACTTTCTCATCATTCTTTGCCTCGCTTCGGTGCAATGCTGGCAAGATTCATCTGAGATGCTCCCATCTCTCTACGAATTAAACAACGGGTTTCCTTGATGACCCTCTTGAGATTAGGGATTTTTAAAAAAGTCACACGGAGTAAGACCAGGTGAATAGGGGGTTGTTTCAGACGGTAATGTTTTTTTTTATTCGTTGTTCACCGTTCGTTCCTCTGTGCTCATGGCTGAACGACCTGAAATGGAGAAGCTGTAAATAAAAGCATTAAAAAAAAAAAAAAAAAAAATACAATGGTTGGAGTGTAGCAGTCATGAATTAGATTTACTTTGTAATGCGTATTTGTGTCCCTGTGAGCTGGTTTGGCCAATCAGCTCGCAAGGCGCATTGATATCATTAATCCCCTAAGGGACTACTTGAGCTATCTTAAGATATTGCAGACGATAATCAGACGGTACCTTGGCACCAGTCAGGAAGGATCGCCTCAGCCTCTCTCCTGCCTCCTTGTTTACTGGACGCTCACGGCGCCTGCTATCTTCGCCTGAAGAACAAAGAAAAAGAAGAAGTAAACCCTTAATTACAATATCTTCAGGCGAAGATAGCAGGCGCCGTGAGCGTCTAGTGGACAAGGAATCAGGAGAGAGGCTGAGGCGATCCTTCGTGTCTGGTGCCAGGGTACCGTCTGCTCGTCGTCTTCAATATCGCTGTAAAAGTTCAGCGCGTAAATGCGTGCATGTGAGCGTGATTGATGTAAAGTTGTGTATGTATGTTTGTGGCAATTGTAATGTGTGCGTGTTTGAAGAATAGTTCGTTGTTCGTGATAGGAATTAAAATTGGATACATACTTTTAGACTTTCGCCCCCCCTCCTTTATCGAGCCGGAGGGAGTGAACGACAATCTTTTGTGCGTGCTGTCAGCAGGAAAACGGAAGAGAAAAGAGAGAAGCGAACCTTCGCTGCTCCTTTTATAAGGGTCGAAATCTCGCGTTGGTCACCGGCGTGTCGTTTCTTTATTAGCCGAAGTTTTCAGCCAGTATGTTTCTCACGAGATTCCCCCTTTTTTGTTAGAGATAAAGAAAGGGTATCGGTCAACGCAGAGAAAGAAAACAGGGTTGAAATCAACGCCATTTGAGTTCACCACAATATAAAGAACTCGAAGCATAAAAACTTTTACCAAAAATGACCGGATTTGGAATTAAATAACCCGGAAAGTGTTGATATACCGTAAAACAAAATAACCAAACGAGACTATCATGAGGAAGGACTAAGGTCGGTTCTCTGCCACGCACTTCTTCCCACGATTCAACTTCCTGTACACGCTGCTCTAACCTCTAACTTGACTTCTAAAGACAACTTCCTTTTTTGTTGCTTAATCTAACATTATGTGTAATTTTCTGTTTGTTACCATATTAGATGATTATGTTAAGAAACCCGATGGTATGCACCCAAATATGTATAGTTTTTTATTGTATTTCAAGTACCTCCTATATACAGAGAGAGAGAGAGAGAGAGAGAGAGAGAGAGAGAGAGAGAGAGAGAGAGAGAGAGAGATGAATATGTTAAGAAAATGTATAGTATAGGATTTTATTTAGAATTTCATACGGCCGCCAGCATTTGCCACCAGCCTTTAAAGCTGCCTGAGAACCGCATCAACTGATAACTAATAAAAAAATATGTATATTAATGATTCACTACTTACTAAGACTAAAAGCCAGTTGAGGATAAGGATTAATGAAATGGATAGATTGACCGTTAAAACAGCAATTATTCCCCTTTTGTCAGTAAACATCGCTCATGGAATGTGAGAACTTGCTGTTTTCTGGGTCAGCTGTTCTTCTGGGTCAGTGGTATGCGGAGATGAGTCAGTGGTATGCGGAGATGTTCAATCCTCGCATAGAATTCATCATTATTCTACTAGTGAAATAAATAACAGAAGAAAAAAAAAATGAAAAAAATAGTTACTTATGAAATCAGTTGATGTGGTTCCCAGGTGGCTGGATAAACTGGTGACGAATGCTGACGCCCGTATTGAATTCTAAATAAAACCCTATGCTATACACTTTCTTATCATATTCATGGGCACGGTTGATCCAATGGGATTCGAACTCAACATCGAAGAGTTTATATCCATTCGTCCAATCGTTGTGTGTTTATTAATGCCAAGACACAATACCCATTGAAAACGATACAATATATGCGCTTAATTGAACACAAATTGCTGTTTTACTCACACCAAGTAGAAAATTGTGGGTTTTAGTTTTCCATAAAGGATTTGAGCGTAAATGACCACAGTGGGTTCGGGTCTTCGGCATGACGTAACAGTGCCTCCCCTGGCGAAGCTCCGATTTGAGAGCTTTGGGGGGGGGGGGGGCGTGAAGTCACCCCATAGTTACAACTACTCCCAGGTTCACCTTGATCCGGAGCAGTGGTAGTACCTGTCAGGTTTCCACTTGTGGGTTAAATAGAAACTATCGTTTACCGACTTTTTGTTGGCAAAATATACGCCAACAAAACGAATGAATCTACAACTAAATCGTATAGAAAATATTTGGACGGGTTCGGCATAAAATAACCCAACGACGGTTGACATGTCGTAAAACCCAATACTTAACCAACCACAATAGGTTCGATAGGTTTTCAAGTCGGTAGAACCGATCACATAGTCTGCCCGCCCGTATCCATTAGCCCACTTAACCTCAAACGAGGTCACATGACTTTTGTGGATATTTTAAATGTTCTGATATTCGATTTGCTCTCCTCGTAAGTGCAATAAAACAATTAAAGTAACTGGCCAGGTGGGGGTGGGGGACACTTGCTTGCGTGGTCGTCTCTCAAGTGCCTTGACGAAGAAGAAGACGAAGAAGACGAAGAAGAAGAAGAAGAAGAAGAAGAAGAAGAAGAAGAAGAAGAAGAAGAAGAAGAAGAAGAAAGAAACAAAGAAAGAAAGTTTTATGTTGCCATAAAATCCGTTGCCCTAATTTAAAGTTAGCACGTGTATTTTCTCCCAGACAAATCACTTTAGTCTTTCAGAGACTTTGTCCACATGTTGTGACGGCTGAACGGCAGATTATCTGTTAAGGACTCACTTAAACGCTTATATAAGATCGATGTTATCGCCTTAATCTTTTCTTTCTCAAATATAAAATAGAGCCAGTGTTTCCCCATTTATTTGACCATAATAGCTTTATTAAAAAAAAAGTACACATTTAAAACTGTTCAGTCGGGAAAATATTGGCCCATGTTGTTAAAAAGAAAAAAACAAAAACATTTTCAACCGATTTTATCGAACTTCATCCAATCAACAGTCGAGTTTTTCTTTTTTGATGGGAAAATTAAATGGACGACTTTTAAAATTAAAATTAAAGAGAGAGAAAGAAAGACAGAGAGAAAACTCAAGAGAGAGAGAAAGTAAGAGAGAAAGTAAGAGAGAAAGTAAGCGAGAGGAGAGAAAAAGGGAAATAGAGTAAGAGAAAGAAAGATAGAGATAGAGAGAGAGAGAGTAAGACGGTAAGAGAGAGAGAGAGAGAGAGAGAGAGAGAGAGCAAGAGAGAAAGTTAGAGAGATATAGAGTAAGAGATGGAATAAGAGAGAAAGAGATAGAGAAAAAAAGACAGAAAGAATGAGAGAGAGAGAAAGTAAGAGAGAGAGAGAGACAAAGAGAGAGAAAGGGAGAGAAAGATAGAGAGAGAAAGAAAGAGAAAGAGATTGATAGATTGATAAATATATAGATAGATAGATAGATAGATAGAGAGAGAGAGAGATTGACAGATTGATAGATTGATAGATAGATAGATAGATAGAGAGAGAGAGAGAGAGAGAGAGAGATTGATAGAGAGAGAACAGCACATGGTGACTGCTAGTTTCTTCAGACCATGTCATATACATTTTTGTTGTTGAATAACAACTACTTGGGAGAAAATCACATCGTCTGAAGAACGCAAAGCGATAAACTGCCAGTCACTATGCGCGGTCGATGCCATGTTACTAAACCCACGCAAGAACAACTGCCCAATATGCCCTCTCTTTTATAAATATAGCAACTAATACAACTATGTAGTTTTCGAATATATATATATATATATATATATATATATATATATATATATATATATATATTAATAAAAATAAATAAATAAATCGACCATAGTCGAGAGCGACCCGAAAGCTCCCTTTTTCATTAGCTATGACACCGAAATGTAGGGGAGGGCGCCACTCTTTTCCTAGCATTACTCCACTTACTCTAGGTCCTCATTTTATAATGCTGAGTGTTTGGAAAGTGCCATTTTGTTAGTCTTTGGTATTTCTTGAGCGAAACCCATGTCTCCCGGTCCATTAGCGAAAATCTTGACCATTGATGCTAACACAATTGGCAAACTGTAACCCCCCAAAAATCACGATGGCCGGCGCCCGGACCGGGTTTGATCTATTTTGAACCCATCCCTTATCAGTGCTCCTCAAATATTTTTTAAGGTCAGATTACAAGTCAAATCTGCCAACGTTAATCAATTATAAATGAGTTCAAGTCTCGGCTGAAAGATACAAACATCACAAGATAATTACATTTTGAGCCGTTACATCGACAGATCTGAATAGGTCGTACAACCCTCGGTTGACGTGAGTAGCCTCAGGATCTTATGGCCAAGATCAAAGTGTAGTATACGTTTCGATGGATACAACACCCGACAGACCGGTACCGTCTTAGCCTTCGGGCCTTGATTCCGTCAGTATGTAGTTTTGTCCTGTGCAGTTCGAAGAGGTCCACCCTTCCAGGCTTTTCTTTCTCACTATTTGAGAAATTGTTAGTTTATTGCTAATCGCTTGAGGCGCCCCTACCGGGGAATGCCGACGGGGCTCCAAGCCATTTTTTGTAGGCCAGAGCGGTCTTCATTCTCTAGGGCGCTGGCTTTTCAAATCCAACTTTCCGAACCTTGTGTCACATCTTACCGGTGTGGGAGGAAGATAAAATAGACGACGGTGTTGGGTTGATGACAGCGACCGTCTTATGATACGATCTTGAGTTGTTTTGCACCCTGCGAATAACGCAAGTTGCTTGGCACCCTGCGAATAACGCCCGTTGTTTTGCACCCTGCGAATAACGCCCGTTGTTTTTCACCCTGCGAATAACGCCAGTTGTTTTGCACCCTGCGAATAACGCAAGATGCTTTGCACCCTGCGAATAACGCCAGTTGCTTGGCACCCTGCGAATAACGCCTGTTGTTTTGCACCCTGCGAATAACGCCAGTTGTTTTGCACCATGCGAATAACGCCAGTTGTTTTGCACTCTGCGAATAACGCCAGTTGTTTTGCACCCTGCGAATAACGCCAGTTGTTTTGCACATTGCGAATAACCCCAGTTGTTTTGCACCCTGTGAATAACGCCAGTTGTTTTGCACCCTGCGAATAACGCCCGTTGTTTTGCACCCTGCGAATAACGCTCGTTGTTTTGCACCCTGCGAATAACGCCCGTTTTTTTGCACCCTGCGAATAACGCCAGTTTTTTTGCACTCTGCGAATAACGCCAGTTGTTTTGCACCCTGCGAATAACGCCAAATGCTTTGCACCCTGCGAATAACGCCAGTTGGTTGGCACCCTGTGAATAACGCCAGTTGTTTTGCACCTTGCGAATAGCAGCAGTTGTTTTGCACCCTGCGAATAACGCCAGTTATTTAACACCCTGCGAATAACGCCAGTTCTTTTGCACTCTGCGAATAACGCCCTTTGTTTTGCACCCTGCGAATAACGCCAGATGCTTTGCACCCTGCGAATAACGCAAGTTGCTTTGCACCCTGCGAATAACGCCAGTTGTTTTGCACCCTGTGAATAACAGCAGTTCTTTTGCACCCTGCGAATAACGCCAGTTGTTTTGCACCCTGCGAATAACGCCCGTTGTTTTGCATCCTGCGAATAACGCCAGTTGTTTTGCACCCTGCGAATAACGCCCGTTGTTTTGCATCCTGCAGATAACGCCAGTTGTTTTGCACCCTGCGAATAACGCCAGTTGTATTGCACCCTGTGAATAACGCCAGTTGCTTTGCACCCTGCGAATAACGCCCGTTGTTTTGCACCCTGCGAATAACGCCAGTTGTTTTGCACCCTGCGAATAACGCCAGATGCTTTGCACCCTGCGAATAACGGCAGTTGGTTGGCACCCTGTGAATAACGCCAGTTGTTTTGCACCCTGCGAATAACAGCAGTTGTTTTGCACCCTGCGAATAACGCCAGTTGTTTTGCACCCTGCGAATAACGCCCGTTGTTTTGCACCCTGCGAATAACGCCCTTTGTTTTGCACCCTGTGAATAACGCCCTTTGTTTTGCACTCTGCGAATAACGTCAGTTGCTTTGCACCCTGCGAATAACAGCAGTTGTTTTGCACCCTGCGAATAACGCCAGTTGTTTTGCACCCTGCGAATAACGCCAGTTGGTTGGCACCCTGTGAATAACGCCAGTTGTTTTGCACCCTGCGAATAACGCCAGTTGTTTTGCACCCTGCGAATAACGCCAGATGCTTTGCACCCTGCGAATAACGGCAGTTGGTTGGCACCCTGTGAATAACGCCAGTTGTTTTGCACCCTGCGAATAACAGCAGTTGTTTTGCACCCTGCGAATAACGCCAGTTGTTTTGCACCCTGCGAATAACGCCCGTTGTTTTGCACCCTGCGAATAACGCCCTTTGTTTTGCACCCTGTGAATAACGCCCTTTGTTTTGCACTCTGCGAATAACGTCAGTTGCTTTGCACCCTGCGAATAACAGCAGTTGTTTTGCACCCTGCGAATAACGCCAGTTGTTTTGCACCCTGCGAATAACGCCAGTTGGTTGGCACCCTGTGAATAACGCCAGTTGTTTTGCACCCTGCGAATAACAGCAGTTGTTTTGCACCCTGCGAATAACGCCCGTTGTTTTGCACTCTGCGAATAACGCCAGTTGTTTTGCACCCTGCGAATAACGCCTTTTGTTTTGCACCCTGCGAATAACGCAAGTTGCTTGGCACCCTGCGAATAACGCCCGTGGTGTTTCACCCTGTGAATAACGCCCGTTGTTTTGCACCCTGCGAATAACGCCAGTTGTTTTGCACCCTGCGAATAACGCCAGTTGTTTTGCATCATTCGAATAACAGCAGTTGTTCACAGAGCCATCGTAATCTTTGCTTCTTCTTCTCACTTTCGATTCGAGGTGAGCTGGAAGCAGAAATTTAATGACCTAACAAATATTGTTGATAACATAACGGGTTTATTAGACTAAAAACATGCCGTAAAGAAAAATGTCTGTAATAGCGTCTGGTGAATCAAGATAGTTTTTAGTTAACATTGGCGGAGAAAACGCTGGGGAATACGAGAAAACAGAAATCCATCTCACTGTATCTTTTTAGTTCAGCTGCTCTCTTTAGTTGTGACATGAGTTGATATTAAAACAAGTAATTAAGATTCGCTAAGTGGAAAATTTGGTTATCACCAATTTCCCAGATATAAAAGGGTTAGGTTTAGGGTTAAGAAAGGGTTAAGGTTAGGGTTAGGGTTAAGAAAGGGGTTAGGGTTAGGTTTAGGGCTAGAGTTAGGGTTAAGAAAGGGGTTAGGGTTAAGAAAGGGGTTAGGGTTAGGGTTAAGAAAGGGGTTAGGGTTAAGAAACGGGTTGGGGTTAGGGTTAGGGTTATGGTTAAGAAAGGGGTTAGGTTTAGGGTTAAGAATGGGTTTGGGGTTAGGGTTAGGGTTAGGGTTAAGAAAGGGGTTGTCGGAGTCACTCTGCCAGTCGGTACGAACTCTAACTAATCTGTTATAAAAATTTAATAGACTTAAATAAAAGAAAATATGTCCCCGTCCTTTATACCCCATGATTATTTTTATCTCCCTTTGTTCTCTTCTCCGTCCCAGTGAAAACCAAACTTCTGTTGGAATCAAAAGTAGAAACAAAATCACACAATTATTTCATCAGAAAGCTAGTACCCCTTATCAGCCAAAATATCAATTCGTACTTTGAAAAAAGAATAGAAACATATTCTTGTTTTCTGATATTTCCGCCTTCAATAAGTACATGTCTATTTAATACCCACATTTGTCAAAATATCAACTCTATGTAGACAAAAGGAATTCGGGAACCGGGGGATGGGGCGCTGCTTCTTCCTAAACACCATTTTTGCTTAATCCTAAGTAGCGAATATCTTACAAACCCCGCAATGTTTTCCTCGTGGGTGACCCCAGCTCAGATACACGTCAATCACTATCAGCTGAGGTTGAAGTTAAGTACGAGAGTTGAAAATTTCATAAAGGGTTTAAAGTTTTAGAATTTGGACTACGTGTACGGATATAACGTCACGAACAGGAAGTCCGAAATGAGACGTGGCGAAGAAGAGGGAAAGATCTGCATCTTTTGACTTGTACTCCGACGAGCGTTTTTCAAAGTTTTGTTTTCGTTCTCCCATCCGAGAAGCGGATAACGGGAAACTCACACAATAAATTAAAAGAATAATGCATCAACGAACATGCGCCATTGAGCGAATCCATAATTACAGCTACTAAGGAAGAAAGGAAGACGGCTGCTGCTATCATCACAAATAGAGAAGAGGCGAATGAACAATTCTGTTTCTGTTATTAAAACACCACGACAATAGAGAGACATCATTATCCACTGAGCATCTACTGACTTATGTGTCAGAGAGACGAACATATGTTTTTTGTCGAGAAAGAAAACGACGTACAATCCGTGGCCAATCAGAACGAACGGGAAGTAGTATGACGTCACATACTTGTGGTAGGGAATTAAATACGTTAATATGATTAATTATATTGAAATTTATAAAATCCCTATATATTTGTCAGTGTGGTCAATTGTCTCTTTAAGGATCGCATGGACTGGGCAAAATGTAAATCCAATCACTGCTCTCTTAGGGGTCACGTGATCCAGCCTATATGAACTCAAACGCTTAGGGGTCTCCTTCTTTTTCCATTTTCACGAATACGCTCCATGTTCGTTAATAGTTGACTGCATTACCATACACGCCCTAGTTTTTGTAAGCAAAGCCAATCCTCCGATGAACGAGCTGTTGGGGCGAAGTGTGTGCAACTGTTAATAGAATTAGGTATGCCAAACTGGCCCGTTTATGCTGCGAAAATCGGTAAAAACAGTGAAAATTTCGTAAAACTTAACTTATGATATATCGTCTATTGTCTAGGTTATATCTATGAAATTAGTATGTAAATAAAATTCAATCTTTCCTCTTTCTAATGATATCATTTTTATTTTCTTGTACGATGATTAGTTTGTTTTTGGCAGGTTGATTTGAATTATGTAACTATTTTAATGACAAATGCATTTAGTTCAGCATTTTTTCAACAAGAATTTTTTTATTCCTGTTTTTTTTTTTTTTTAACGTCTATGTCGTTCACATTATTAATGTGGATGTAGTCCCTTGTCCCTTGAAGGATCGTGCGGATCGGCGAAAAGGTAACCCAGTTACTGCTCTCTTAGAGGGTCACGTGAGCCAACCTATATGAACTCAAACGCTTATGGCTCTCCCTATTTTCCCATTCTCAGTACTATGATCACGAAATAACAGTATGGTTGAATTCACATGGAGAGTGGACGCCAGAAATAGCTAGCTAGCTAATATATATATATATATATATATATATATATATATATATATATATATATATATATATATATATATATTGGAACAGAAAAATTAGTACAAAATTCGTACCGTCGGTTGACAACAGAACTGAAGAGAGTCGGATGGCTAATTCCTTCTGTGCTTGAAACCGACGGTACGAATATTGTACTAATTTTTCTGTACCAAAATAAATAAATATTACGCTCTTAATTTTTAATTTTTAACTTTAATTCTCAATTAATCGAGCACTCTGCTGGGAGTTTCCCTGCTATATTACAAAGAAGTGTATATATATATATATATATATATATATATATATATATATATATATATATATATATATATATAGAGAGAGAGAGAGAGAGAGAGAAAGAGAGAGAGATATATATATAGAGAGAGAGAGAGAAAGAGAGAGATAGATATAGAGAGAGGGAGAGAGAGAGAGAGATAGAGATAGGTGACTTATTCAGTTAATTATAAATTACGGCGAATGAGAACAATTAAAACTACCATTTAGTATAATAATATATATTTGTTATGTTCTCAGCAGACTTTTCCTTTTGTTGGATTGAGGTATGGTTTGTTTCAGTCCTAGGTGGTTTGCCCTCCCAGGCACTATCCCCTCCTTCGATAGGGGATAGTTGTTTATTGCTGATCGCTTGAGGTAGGTGAGCCAGCCTATATACACTTTTAGAGCTCAGTTTCCATTTTTACTACTATAGTCAACGTCGGTTAACAGTTGAGTGCATTACGACACAATCCCCCAAGATGGCTGACGCAAGCAAATCTTCCTCCTACGACTGAAGAGCCAACACGTGCACTTGTTAACCGAACACATCTTCACACAAGATAAGTTCACGCGTATGCACGTGTTCTATATATTTACCTTTTACTGTTTTTGTGCATCATTCTTTATTACTTGCATAAGTAAAATGGTTCAATTAATATACAAAGTTGTTGTTCCTTTTCTTCAAAAGCTGTCGCTCCATTTCAAATTTCAGCGCTTTTTTAGAGTACACATCCCTTTTTATCTGGTGCGTGACAACTGACATTTCATTCGGAGGATAAAAATCTCCACAATATATAAACGTGATAAACGAACGAACGAGGCGGGTTGAACCGGCTTCCTCCAAACGAGGAAGTTTCTAGGGAATATCAAATTCACAAGCGGTCCCCAATCGAATTTATATCCCGGCCAACGGAGATGACGACGTTAGGTTTTTGCAGTTGTTGCAGAGAGGTATCGATGTCCTCCTACATACAGCAACTGGTATTCCTCAAATGGTCACCCATCCGGTACTGGCCAGGCTCAACGTTGCTTAACTTCGGTGATCTAACGAGAACCCGTGCGTCAACGTGATTATGTCATATATAAACGTGATAAAGAATAGATAAAAATCATATCTGAAAAGTACCAATCATTTTCAAAATTTCTGATTGTCATAATTTCAATACAACATAGCATCTGTAATGGCATAATAAAATAAACATTAATGATAGCAATATTTGCAGCCATTTTGATTGACATACGTACGATACAATATGTCATGTGTGACGATCTGACTTAATTGATTAACCATTCAGTAAAGATAATCTGATGCACAGGTAATTAAATTAATGAGTTGATGAGAATTCGTTAATTACAGGTAAACCCACCTGTGAAAAATAACTGTATAATTTACGTGTTGATCAACAATTTTGAATAGGGTTGAGAGTCATCTCAAAGCAAAACCTAGCACCCTGACGATATTGAACGTGGTTGTGTAAAAATAATATTAAAAACGGTATTCACCACATAAGGTTACAGTAAGCAGCATAGTGGAAAATTCCAGTAGAATTTAAAGATTAGAATTAGGGCTATGTGTCAAGATATGACGTCATGGACAGGAAGTCCGAAATAAGACGTGGGTAAGAAGATAGTAAAATGATCGTTTGTGACAAACGAGCTGATTGGATTCGAACGTCTTTTTGAAGCTATGTTTACATTCGCCTCAACCCCCACCCGCCCGGGGAGAGTGCAATGAGAAACTTACCCCATAGGAGGCTTTACAATGATGTGAAAAATAAAGTAACAAAGAACACGATGTGATTGAGCAATAACGTTATTGGCGTTTTTGTTTTATAGTTATTCTGTTACAGAACCAAGAAAGAAATGGAGGACAAAGAAACTGCGGCGACGGCTTTGCAACAACGGAAAATAAGAGAAGACAAAGAGAGATACGTCACTGCTCATTGATCCAACAACTTACAACGTGTCAACGAGACGCTATCGGGCAGTTGTTTGCATTGAAGTAAAAATGCTGGTCCACATCGTGCTGCACTGTCTACCGGATCAGATTATAATCCAAAAGATTACATCCCTAACGTCGGTTTATAGTTTTACGAAGAAGTGTATTCATCAATATTAGTAATAGATGATGATGTTCTTGTCCTCAGGAAAGATATAAAATGCTCACATAATCTTGGACTTTTTAATTAGTGTAAAATAGTCAAAATTAAAAAAAAATACCACAATGATGAACACTGTGGGAAAATATAGTTTACATGACTGAAGTTATGGACCAAGTAGTTAAAAAAAATGTGTACCCCCATGAAAGGGCTTTAAAATGATCGATATTTACTAACATTTTGAAAATGTGTATAATTTTGTGTCATTTTACTATATAGCATAGCGTAGGGGATTTCGTTAAACTCCTCGGATTGTCAGTCGTTTTCTTCGTCGACAGCAACAACTGTTCGTCTCTCTCGTCGACGTGTAGCAGTTGCCTCATTAGATAGTGACGTCTTTCTCTTTTAGTTGAATTAATGTAAGAAAAGAAAAACGCTGAAAAAATTGCTGCTCAGTAATCCGTGTTCTTTGTTGTTGTATTCCTTTGCAACATTACGTAATATTCCCCTTGCCCATCCCCACGGGGAAGGGGGGGGGAGAACTGAATTTTGTCAAATAAGTACCAACGTCGTTATTTCAGCCGGGGACTGACAAAATGAAATCCGTAAACCTGCACCGTCTTTTCTTTCTGGTCTTTATTTCGCCGGGCTACGGTTTTGTCCTGTGCAGTTCTAGGAGGTGTCATCCTTTCAGAAGGGGTTAGTTTATTGCTAATCGCCTGAGGCGCCCCTACCGGGAATGCTGACGGGGCTGCCCAGGCATTTATTGTAGGCCATAGTGCTTTTCCTCAAGGGCGCTGGCTTTTCAATCCCACTTTCCCGGCCTTGTGTCACATCTTACCGCCGTGGGAAGTAGATAAATACGGTTAGCTCATAGGCCAAAAGAAGCAGATGTTTCTCTCTTCTTCGCCACATCTCATTTCAGACGTCCTGTCCGTGATGTCGTAACGGAATTTTCCACCCTCTGTTTAATTTTAACCTTGCGTGGAAAATACCGTTTTTTAGCATTATTTCCACAAACCAACATGTAATTCTGCTACAAGTATTGATGGATTTTTTTCTTGAAATCGGAGATGACATTTTTCTTTTATTGGCAGCTCCATCCTCATGTAAAAATGCCCAGTTTATCGTTGATGAAGAAGCAAATACAACATAACTTTATAAAAATAAAAGAACTTGAAACCACTTGATGCAAGGAGCTAAAAAACATTACCCCTTCAAGGTCAAAATCTAGCTAACGATAAGTGTATGATAGATAAATCCCGACCCAGAAAACAGCAATTTTTCCCCCTTTGTCAGAAACATCGCTCATGGAATGTGAGGACTAAAGGACAAAATAAGGAAAGCGAGAGTTACGAGGCTGCCGAAAGTAAACCCAAGTTAGTCACTTTCTACTCTTCATAACTTTCTTTATTCGTTATATTTTTGTATGTATGTGAAGTAAATGTATTTTGTATGCCATGAACGACTTCATTGCCGGGCTCATATATGATGTTTCCCGAACCACACTGATGTCGTGCTCTTAAGTCTGACTTCTGCCTTTTTTGCGTGCCTTTGCCTCTTACTTTTAAAAGAAGGCACGCTTAAGCTCAGCGTTCGATTCTGACAATTTACTCATCTGAAAATAAGCTGTTTGATCCTCAACTCACATTTTTTTTAGAAAACACTCGACAAGCGAGCTTGCCCAGTCTGACACAAGGTCATCATCTAAGAAACCATTTACCTACCGAATTTCCTGTTCCTACCTTTAATACCATACATGTTTTGTTTTTTTTGTCACCGATTGCCACTGCTGACACCGGAGTTTGAATTTGAATCTCTGTATAAAGTTAGGTATGTTTTTATGTTTAAATTGCTTGAATTAGGAAAAGTGAGTTTGCACAGTCAGTTAAACATAAAAATAAAAAGATTAAATCAAAAATTAGTCTCTTTCTGCTCCCCGCCCCCCTGCATCTTGCTGCTCAATTTCCCACGCAGGTTGCCCCCTCCTCCTAAATCTGGCTCCTATCACAGTAGCCACTTACGTTTCAGTGGCAACATGCCTTGTTTGAGGCGAACAAAAGTTTCTCGCCTATACGTAACTTTGGTAAATACACATTTGATTTATTTACTATTCATCGAATATTTATGAAATATTTAAAAATCCTATTTAAAAAAAAAATGTAAACATGAATATATTTTGAATTATTTTCTATAAACTCTCTACTCGAACAACGCCAAATAATTAAATACAGCCAAATAATTATTTTAAAAAAGGACCTGTGGCGCAACGGATAAAAGTGGTATGTGTAATCAGTTCTAAGTGACAGTCTTCTGGCGGTCGATGGTTCAGTCCTCAGTACAAGCGATACTAAGAATATATCTGGCTGTCAGAACGGGAACAAGCTACCCCCCCCCCCCATGAATTAAATAAAAAGGTTCCGTGCGAAATTCCGTACAGATTCCCGAGTTCAACAGAAAGATTCCCGAGTTATGCAAGACGCACACGAAGAAGGTTGGAGGTTACATCGACCGAAACGTTGTGAGAATAACATCTAAGGTGAGAACAGTAGTCCGAATGATCTAAATAATAGAAATTATGAATCTTTATCTAAAAAATTCCCAAACAAAGTTTTTAAGTAGATATAAAAGGGGGGGGGGGAGTGAAGTGCGTGTGTGTATATTTTGCTTGCGTTTGTATGTGTGTGTGTGTGTGTGTGTGTGTGTGTGTGTGTGTGTGTGTGCGCACATCTATGTGTCTGTGTGTCTGTCTCAGTTTTTCTTATCCACGGAATGAAAACAACAACAAACAAAAAGCAAAAAAAAAAGCCCCCCCGCCTCCAAAAAACTACGACTCCCCAGCGACATCAGCGACCCAAGACATTTGCTTGCCTTTTTGTTTGTTTGTTTGTTTGTTTGTTTGTTTAAAGAGAGGAAGAAAGAAATAAAGTAAATAAAATAAACACGAGAGTGTTACCCCCTCCCCTTCTATTCATCTAATATTTCCTTCCCCCCACCCGTATCCTACCCGTATGTCCCCACCCAGACATCAGCCACCTCCATTCCTTGCAAAGAATAAATAGATCATTTTAATGCTTAGCGATCATATGTAATAATAACATTAAAAATATGTACGCGCTATGTCTATATAAATATAGCATAGATCTTATTTTACTTATCAACATGAAAGGCGAATCTTTCTCTCCCCCTTTCCCCCCGTCTCTCTCTGTCTCTGTCTCTGTCTCTCTCTCTCTCTCTCTCTCTCTCTCTCTCTCTCTCTCTCTCTCCGAAACAGATGACAACAGAAGCTGAAGAGAGCCGGATGGCTAAGTCCTTCTGTGCTTGAAACCGACGGTACGAATGTTGTACTAATTTTTCTGTACCAATATATATATATATATATATGTTACAACATTACTCAATAAGTCACAGGCCTAACTAATAAAATAACTTCTAGGCAAAATTTGTCTTTATTCATCAACATAGTCGCTCCTTCTATGGTGATACACCGATTCCAATGCTTCTCTAACCTTTCCGACGTTTTTTATAGAACGATTTGTCTTTGGTCTCAAAATACGCTTCAGTTACCAATATCCCTTCTTCATTGGAACTAAATCTCTTTCCCCGGGGCATTCTTTTCAGGTCTGCAAACAGCCAGTAGTCACTAGGTACCAGATCTGGAGAATAGGGTGGGTGTGGAAGCAATTTGACGTGCAATTCATGTGTTTTTATGTCATCGTTGCGATCGATTTGTGACACGGTGCATCATGTTGATAACGGAACACTTTTTCTTCTTCATTTGTCACCGTTTCTTGCCGATTTATTCTTTCAAACGAACCAATATTCGCTATTGATGGGGTTTCCTTTCTCAGGGTAATTGTTGAACGAAATACCTCGCGTATCCCCCCACCAAAAAAAAAAACGGAGGCCAAAACC
Organism: Sepiola atlantica; assembly: GCA_963556195.1. Taxonomy (NCBI): domain Eukaryota; kingdom Metazoa; phylum Mollusca; class Cephalopoda; order Sepiida; family Sepiolidae; genus Sepiola; species Sepiola atlantica. The sequence continues at coordinate 7,297,991 of OY744516.1, read as the reverse complement.
TTACCTACTGATGTTTACGTCTTTGATTGCTTTGGACGGCTTTCACTTGCTGCTGTCCACACAACTGACTGCCGATTTGACTCTGGAGTGAAGTGCTGGATCCATATTTCATTTATTGTCACATATTGACACAAAACTCTTTTTTTTTGTTGCGTTGAAACAGTTGCAAACGATGCTGTGGATCGTTTACGCGTTGTTGTTTTTGAGTGACTGCGAGCAAACGCGGCACCCACTTTGAACACAGCTTTCACATTGACAAATATTCATGCAAAACGGTTAATTCCGACGTCTTAAAACCCCCTGCTATCTCATGCAACTTTAATTTACAATCGGCCAAAACGAATTTGTGGACTTTTTTTTAGTGTTTTCCGGGACAACTGCGGTATTTGGCGACCTGAGTTTTCAGCATCATTTGTGTCTGTATGATCACGTTTAAAGTCAGCATACCACCTCTGAACAATTGTTTCCGATGGAACAAAGTCGGAATAACACATTGCCTTGCTTCAACAGTATTTTCCCCATCAGAAAGCAATGCTTTATTAACACACGGAATTCAGCTTTATTTTTATTATTGTTTTGAGAATTTGCTACATCGGCCGAAACGGTGTGTGAATGGCATCCAAGATGAGAACAATAGTCCGAATAATTAAAATAATACAGAAAATGAGTTCATTCAAATATCATTTATTGAATATCATCGAAAACTATATAAAATTTTATATTGAAATGGATAAGTTTTAGGTGAGGAATATTACAAAAATGACTTCCGGTTATGGGGTCCAGGAACAGAGGTCTTTCCTAAACGAACGCCAGTCTCTCTCTCTCTCTCTCTCTCTCTCTTTCTCACTCTCTTTCTTTATATATATATATATATATATATATATATATATATATATATATATATATATATATATATATATAGTAATCCAGGTAGGGTAAAAATCCACAGGGTAGAAATCCAAAGGGAATCAAACCGGGCTTATAAAAGAGTGCTCAATAAAAATATAGAGCTACATTGTGAATGTTTTTTTATTCAAACATGTACAAAGTCTGCTACACTGGCATGTCGATGTTATCGATCTACAGCTATCAAGAGCTGAGGTCTCATCAGGCAGAATGTTTTTTTGTGATCCAACCCTGTCGGTGAACTCCAGGAAGAATGGAGTTAAGCAAAAAGAAGAAGAAGGAATTATATATATATATATATATATATATATATATATATATATATATATATATATATATATATATATATATATATATATGTGATTTTATGAAGGCTTACCAAAGCATTCCTTTCAAGACACCAATGATCACCATTAAAGATATTTTTTCTTACAAATACTATTTATTCAAATTAAATGTTTATTCAAATTAAATGTTCAAATTAAATATATATATATATATCAGGTTTATTTTATATTCCAATAACCATGTTTTTATTCTATTATTTTTATTTTTTCACATTTCCGAGAAACATAAATATTTCTGTGAGATGTGTTTTTTACGGTCCGTTTCATTTGCCGTGAGCCAAACAACATTTTTATGTCAATATAGTCTCTGCAACCGTAAAAAAATACATCTACAGATATGTTATGTTTTTTGGAAATGTGAAAAAATAAAAATAAAAAATAAAATAAAAACATGGTTATTTGAATATAAAATGAACCTGACTTATATATGCTCTGTTGTTACTGATTGACAAGCATCGAGCTGAATCTTTTAAAGAGACTGCAAAATAAAAAGGCACTGATAACATATGCTAATACATATATTGTCATTTATAATTATATATATATATATATATATATATATATATATATATATATATATATATAGAGAGAGAGAGAGAGAGAGAGAGAGAGAGATGGATAGATAGATACATCTATCTATCTATCTATCTATCTATCTATCTATCTATCTATCTATCTATCTATCTACTGCTACGTCGCTAAATAGTGCAGTTCGATAAAACTATATGGAGAAGAAGTGTGAAGGTGCTAGTTAAATGGCAGTTTACGCTTCATATATCTCTTGTCCGGACGTCGCGCTTCGGAGAGGGCCCTTAATTTCAGCACGGGGCGTCGGCGCAACAGCGAAAGCAGCAGTCAACCGGCCACAAGTTTCCTGCTCGTTTGACGCTGAGCGTGACGTCAGTGTGCCTGCTTTCGCCCATGGGGCAAGGCCATCGCATCTCATCCGGCAGCCTTAAGCTGGGTTACACCCAGTCAGTAAGGTGCTGCCACGTCACGGTCCGTTAACCTCACGGGTGTGTCTGCGGTTTAGGGTAAAAATCGACAATCGGATTGAAAATCTGCACCCGGCTTTGACGAAACAAAAAAAGGACAGAAAAGGAACACCTGCCCTAAAACTGGTCACTTGAAACGTAAGGACAATATGACACGTGGGTTTTCTCACGACCTGCAAGAAGACAACGTTCGCAAAACAACAGTCACCGACATGGAATTGACTGCAGACTGCAGACGGGCATTTGATTGTCAAACAATGTTCATTCGACGTTCTGGTTAAAATCAAAGTGATACTATCCCTTCCCAAACTCCAGTCTGTTTAATTTCCTTCCACTTAAGCCCCGCTTCCATTTAGAGATTGACCGGCTTGGTTTTTGGTTCACAAAACCGGAATCAAGTAGGCGGTCAACTCTTAGAAATGATTGGGAGGATCTTAACAATATGCCCCTGATTTTATTTGGTTTATTTGTTTTTCTTTGTTTTGGGGTGTTTTATTTTTTATGACATTGTAAATATATTTTTGCAAATAAATTCATTTAAAACCATTTGAGATATTTTAAGTAATGTAGTCCATAGAGTAAATGTGGTATTTTGGTGACTGCTGAAGTGAATGTGACGGACAAATGAAAGAATGAAAGGAACCATCCTAGACGAATGGGTCAAAATGCGTGTAGTTAATAGTAGGATAGACAGAGGATGACCACACAATTCTCACACTCCACAATTTTGATGGCCTTGTGCCACATTAGTAAATGGAATTTCATTTTATTTTATTTGCGAATTCAAAGTGTGGTATCTGTTTTGTCCTAAATGTTTTTGTTTTTTTTCCAGTCCAGACGGCCCTATTTTAAAGGAGCTAGATCTTTCACTTAAAACGGGGCTTGTGTTTATCTTTGCCCCTTGTGGGGAGCCTATGGATAAGCAACAAAAAAGCTGATAGATAAGACAAACATCCGGCTCTACAGAGTATGTTCTGAGCACTCTTCTGTACGTCGGCGAGTCATGAATTTCCTCGCACACACCACGAGAGGAAACTGAATACTTATATTCACGTGCGCTGTCCTTAATCTATACGAGACAACTCGTAACCCTTTGGGTAAGTGTTTGTTATGTATGTTATTAAATATTTATGAAAACCTTTTAGAAATTCGAAAGTGTTTTCATACATATTTTGAAATATATAAAACGGACGTTCTGAAACACAGGTTTACATTGTGATGTCTTAGGTAGAACATCTTTCTCTCTCTCCCGTTACCCCCCTCTCTCTCTCTCTCTCTCTCTCTCTCTCATTCTCTCTCTCTCTCATTCTCTCTCTTTCTCTCTTGTGGTGTCATAATAAACTCTTCCTCTTCTCTCATCCGTCTCTCTTCTCTCTTTCTCGTCTCGATCTCCATTATCTCCTTCTCTTTCTCTTTTAAAAAATTATTGCATCATTCCATTTCTCTCACCACTTCTCTTATCATTCGTCCTTTCTCCCCTCATCTAAACCATTCATTACAGATTTAAAGGATTTTATATTACACCGCGATGTCATAATATACCCCCCCCCCTCTCTCTTCATTCTCTTCTCCTCTCTCTTTTTCATTGCACGTTTGATGTAGAGCGTTACGTAATGATGTCAGCTTCCGACCGTGGGACGAAATCATCGCATCTCACCCAGTTAGTAAGGTGCTGCCTCGCCACGGTCCATTAACCCCACGGATGTGTCTGCGGGTTAGACTGCAAAATCGACAATCGGATTGAAAACTCTGTATCGGGCAATGATGAAGAAAAAGAAATACATGCCCTGAAGCTGGTCACTTGAAACGTAAGAACAAATAGTCCAAAAGAATATACAGACTGGATCGGAAAGGTAGTCCACTTGGGATTGTTCAAACGGCTGCAGTTTAAGCATGCAGAAAAATGGTATAGACACAAATCGGAGGCAGTATTGAAGAATGAAAAGCATACAATCGACTGAGACATGGAAATACAAATGAATGCAGTCAACCAAGCATCTACCAAATAGTAGATTTCGCCGTCCCAGCACTTCACAGAGTGAAGATAAAGGAGGCATAAAAACTAAGCAAATTCATGTAATTTGTTAGGGAACTTGGAAAACAAAGCAGGTCACTGTAATACCAATAACAATAGGGGCGCCAGGAACAGTTTCGAAAATCGAAAAACCTGGTTAAATTAGATTCAATGGAAGGATTGACATCATACAAACTACGGCACTGATTAATACAGCTGAAATATTAAGGAAATCCTCCAAGCCACATAGCCAGGTGACAACGACCAACCACAGGTAAGTTGAAATAGAATAATTCTGCATAAACACAACGAGAAATATAAAAAGAACATTATTTGAAACCAAGAGAACTGAAACTGACAGAGTAGGTAGAAAAACCACGTAATCTACCAGACCCTCCACCGCCCACAAAAGAGGGCAGTGACACCAGAATCGCTTGGTGTCACAGTCGATGGAGGAAGAGCACCATCCAGACCCCCACTGTAATGTACTTGCATCCCGAGGAAGCTTAGTGTAACTCAAATTGCAGAGGAACCCAACGGCCGTTACCAATGGTGAACGGATGTTGTGATAACACAACGTGATTTGCAATGGTGATTGAAAGAAACGAAGCGTACTGGAAATCTGGAGAGACTTGTTGTCACTCAAACTCCATGGATCACCACCTGTGTTTGATCATTGGTAATGACCTGTGTGAGAAATCATAGTGCACCGTTACGAGACTAAGACGCTGGTGTGTGACATTATACGCTATGTCACATAGTGACACAATTTCCTCGGGTGTAACAAATATTCCGACACACAGCTGTGTTTTGTTGACATGCAATAGTAGTAAGCGCAATCAGTTGTGACGTCTCTCTCCTTTCTGTAACAATGGCAGTAGAGCCGTTCTCTCTCATCGTTTCTTTTTTTGTTGTCATGGTGGCTGTAACTGTTGCAGCAATTATAAACAAAACACCAACAATTATTTTTGCTCTGGGCTTCCATATAATTCTCTTGTTTTCAGTTTACAAATACATATTTTTACTTAGGACAAGCAAATTGATTATAGTAATGTTACATAGTATCAGTCTTCCTCCCACTTGTCACCCGTATGGAGAGCTATCCCTGAAAAATATGTCAGACCGCCAGCAAAAGAGACACATTTGATTATCTTATTCGCTACCTGTCACTTGGGACTTTCCATCTGTAACGCAACTTTCGAAACACGTCAGCTTAAATTCTACTCTTAGATTTCTAGTGGAATTTTCCGCTTTTCTACTTTACGTGCCAAATCCGTTACTACGTCATATTAACACACCCACGTCCCATTATTGCAACATTAGTAAATAATAACAGCGTTATGGGAATTATTTTTAAAAGAAAAACGGGGTAAAACACATTTTAGAAAGATTCCTGGGAAACCTAACATTCTTGAAATTCCAAAAGATCTTTCGTACACAGTGCACACACCCTTCGTAAATTCTTACCCTTGTAAACTTGTATGTTCCTTTGGTGCACCATATTGAATGCACACATAAAACACACACATATAATTATTAATATTTATTAAAAAAAATTAAATATGCACATATGTTTATATATTTGTACGTACAGGATTCGCTCCTAAACTAATTAACTCATCATTATAAATTTTGGAACAATGTTGCTAGGCGTAAGATGTGATAATGCGGGCTACATTTAGTTTAATTCAGTTTCATGCAAAAGAGACTAAAATTCATGTACTTTCGATTTTGTGAAATTTTGACATCAATTAATAAATATTCACCCAATTTCAGTTTCTTTTGAGTATTTTAACGGGATGTTACGGCCATAATACGGGCACTACCTCCCATCTGAAAACTCAAATATTTCAGATTTGCATTGAATTAGATCCAGTCATTAGACACCAATTAAGCAATATTTTCTGAATTTCAATGGTGACATGGAGTCCGAGTAACAAAAACTCTCCCCAGATTTCCAGCACTCTATTCTCAACTTATTTCGGTAACAATTGCAAATCACTTTGCGTTATCGCAACACCCGTTTAGTATTGATTTCTAACTAGCAACGACCGTTGATTTTCTCTGAAATTTGAGTTCCATCACCCTGTCAGTGGAGGTCTGATTAGTGTTCTTCCTCCTCGCTCTTTTCATCCTCTTTGAGCACTCACGACAATTTTATATGGTACCAGCCAAGGCTGGTATTACCACGTGCATGTATGTATTACTGAATTTTTGTTGTTGTTGTATGTGGGTGGGAGTGGGGGGCAGTTTATTGTATTTCTGGCAGTTTTCACCCCTTCCCCTTAGTCTCGTGTGATGTTTTTTTCTGTACGTTTTTTCTTTTTCTTTTTTGAATTATCTGTTACGGTTAGCGTTCGTTGGTTATGTTGGTTGGTTTCCGTATCCAAGGATTCAAGATTTCAGCTGTTTTCATTATTGCCGTTCGTTATATGGTTCTAATCTTCCCCTTGATTCCAATTTCTCCTAGTTTGTTTCCAGGTTTTTCGGGGCTGTTCATAGTGCTTTTAAAAGTATTTGTATTATAGTGATTTACTCCACATTCCTTTCATTCTCTGGCAAATTCCGTGTATCGTTTTTCTGCCTCCTTGATTATCTTCACCCTATGAAATGCTGGGACGGCGAAATCTACGATTTGACAGTTTCTTTTACTTCTTGTTGACTATTATCATGTCTGGTCTCTTTGCTTAGATAAGTTTGTCTTTTTTACCCCCATGTCACAGAGGATATTTTGATTTTCATATTCCAGTTTGTGTTTGGGTGAATTTGTCTGTTTGTCCCAGAGGATTTTGTGATTTTCATTTTCCAATACCGTCTCTGATTTGTGTCTGCCATTTTGTCTGCATGTTCAAAATACAGACATTTGCATAGTTCTCAATGAACTACTTTTCACATGCAGTCGTGTCTGTTTTTGTCATATTTTTAAGCTACTTTACTGCATTCACTTATTATGTGATTTATTGTTTCGTATCTTTGTCCACAAAGTCTACATTTACTTTTTACTTGCGGTGTATTTACTCACTGGGAGTTTTTACACAAGTAATTATCAGCGAGTTCTCACTGAAAATCGCTAGTACTGCCCCCTAAAGTCTAAGTGATGACACATTTTCCCAGATTTCAAGTACTCTCCGCCTCTCCTGATAACCGTTGCAAATTATTTTGCGTTATCGCAACCGCCGTTTACCATTAATTAGTTCCAGTACTCTTCGCACCCTTCCAATGGAGGTCGGGTTGGTGCTCTCCCTCTTCGGTCCTCTCCGCTCTTTACCCGTCACAATAATTTTGTGTAGTGCCAGGCCAAGCTGGTGTCACCACATGTGTGTCTTTTTTTCGTGAGAGAGCGAGGATCTCAGAATATTGGGTGTCTGTCAGTTTAATTTCCCTTAGACCCGTGTAAAGTACTTTCTATATTTTATACTGTTTATTCATATCTGTGGTTGGCCGACATTCACTGGTTAGGTTAGTTGGTTTCTGCTCTCGAGGATTTTTCATTAATATTTAGGCTATAAGAAAGTAAATGCGTGCAGGCGGGAACTTAGAGGTGGGAGGGGGGGGAAAGAAATCGATGCAAACTCGACAATTGGTTGGTACGAAACTTTATGAACTCCCCTCTAGGGGGAATGACAATCAGGGGATGTTATAAAAGATGTTTGTTTTTTTTTAAGCGGAAAATATTGGATGTTTGTGTATGTCTATGTGTGTATGTATGTGTTGAAAGTAGGAGCCCTATTATTATAATAGTAGTAGTTATAGCGGCAGTAGTAGTAGTAGTAGTAGTAGTATCATTATTTTTAGCATTTTGACTTAGTGAGTAGATATTTTATTTTTTCTAAGTGCCCATTCCAACCTTATATTCATATTATTCTAGTCAGCAAGCGACTGTCAAGCTGTTCCCTTTGTTAAACTCCAGATTCGCTGCCCTAACAAATATTTGTTCATCTAACAAAAAAAAATCCATATTAAAATCCACCCTTATTCAAACGTTACTACCCCCTCTTCGGCGTTGTCTCTTTAGACAGATGGGTGTTCTTTCAAGGTATCAACCTTCCACGCACACACACACACACAGGTGCGCGCGCACATCGAATATTCTCCACTAAAAAAAAAGAAGAAAGTTTTATAACATCCCATCTGATTGTCACTCCCTCCCGAGGGGATACGCAAAGTTTCGTACCCACCTGTTGCCAAGTTTTCATCGATTTCTTTTAAAATTTTACCTGGGCAGCTTTCCCCCCGACCCCTTTCTTTTATTTTCCTAATGTCTAATCATTGTCGAACAGGCCGTCTCGACAACAGCTGTTAGGGTATTTACAAAAAATGGAAGGGATTCAGGAGGCGGGCGGGGTCGAAACCGCATCTACTCTGATCGCTTTAGTTGTCATGTACGAGTCATTATTGGAAAATGTAGGGGTTCATTTGTGACGCAGTGTAACATCAGGAGAGAAATTTAAAAAACAAAATAAACAAAAAAAAAAAAAAATAAATAAAACAAAAAAAAATAAAAATAAAATAAAACAAAAAAAAACAAAAAAACGCGACTACAGCTTGAAACTTTCCGGCTGACAATTGGGTTTCTTTCTTTCTATTTCCAAATCCCCAAAACTAAAAACGCTTTTCAATTGTTTTTTTCTTGTCCCACAAAATAATAAAGCAAGTACAAAACCTTCCATTACATTTATACCCTAACCCTAACCCTAACGTTCCATCTCATTTATACCCTAACCCTAACCCCAACTCTAACCCTAACCCTAACCTTCCATCTCATTTATAGCCCTCAAACGCAAAACAAATCGACGCAATTTTGTTTTTGTTGCTTTTTCCTGCGCTTTTTATATCTTTTATTCCCTAACCCCAACTCTAATCCTAACCCTAACCCCAACCCTAATCCTAACCCTTTTATATCCCGACAGCGAAATACAGAAATAAGAAAACGAGCCCCCACCCAAGAAAAGCTAAACAAAAAAATAAAATAAAAACAACAACGCCCAAACGATGGCTTTTATGTCTAACATCCATGGATGACTGATTGAGCTTTATTTTGGCATCTTAATTAGTGTTAGAGGTTCGTGCAGAGCGGTAGTGTCTTTCCAAGATGGCCCAATCGACTGTCTGGGGCTATCAGATCAGTCTGCCCGAAGATACCGGCTTTCTGACCAAAAATGCACCAAATACTAATATTATTTTTCCCCTTTCTCCTTTTGCAAAACTCAATCATGTTCTGCAAAGCCAAAAACAAAAACATTTTTCCTCTACCAAACAACCAAACCAAACCAAACACGATGAACATAGAAATAACCTGAAGTATAAAAACTTTTACCAAAATGACCGGATTCGACATTAAATAATCCGAGGAGGGTTGATAAGCAGTAAAAAAAAAATCAAAGCAAACACCATAAATAAATACTTGAGCATATAAAGAACTTGAAGCATAAATACTTTTACCAAAATGACCCGATTCGTCATTACATTATCCGAGGAGGGTTGATATGCCGTAAAACAAAATAACGAAATCTAATCGACTGGTCCTGATATGTGATGCGTTCAAAACACTGATTTGTACAGCTACAGTTTGTAGTTAGCCACTCGATAGCGAATGACATTTGTTCAACTTTACAATAATTTGGATAGAAGAAAAACGAAATTATTTGAAGGAAAATCATTACAAAAGATATGGCGATTTCCCCAGACTTATTGGAAAAGATTTTACCACTTTCGTTTGGTTGTTTTATCTTACGGCATATCAACCCTTTTCGGCTTATTAATGTGCATGGCATAAGTCAGGATACAGCGGATCTAGAGGAGGCTAACCTCGGTGAACCCCCCCCCCTCTATTCTTTATGGGTAATTGTAACTTTTGTGGGGATCATCGACGAACGTGGCAACATCGAGAAGACCACCCTGCATGATAAGTGGTTAGCAGCGAACTGTGATACATCTATAATGGTGGTGCATATAGATGTCACCAACCATCATTTAAATGACAATTCCAGGAAGGAGCCAGGAGAATCCGAAGAGACGAATTCTTGACCCGATTGATTTAATTGGTATTCTTACTTGAATTGTACATGCCATCTCAACGCGACTAAATCGCCTCAGCCACCCCTAGACAAGGTGTTCGTTCCTACAATTCTACACCCACCCACCATGAAATCAACCTTCTTTTGGCTTTTTCTAACACTTTAAGTTTTCAATTGTTCCTCTGTTGCCTACCTAACTTCCCAACCCTATCAACTACTCAAAACCGTTCCTGAGTATTTGATTTACTTCCTCTCCAGGAGGTTAGACACAAGTTCAGGTGTGGGTTTTGATGAAAGTGTTTCTGTGGAACGAACTGGATTCGAACCCGACACACCCAGGTCCTCAGTCCACGTAAACACCTTAGCCACCGTACCATCCCTAGAGTATTATCTTAAGCTACATCCGTTTATGATGAGACGGCGATTTGGGAGTTTTGGGGTTATTGGAGTCAGCCCCTTAGTTTCATCACTACCAGGTTCACTCTGATCTGAAGTGATAGTACTTGGCAGTGTCTCATCTATGGGTTTAATTGAATCCATCGTTCGGAAACTATATATTTATAAAATATAGGTCTAAAAATGAATCTATAAATATTTGAAAATATTAAAAACGTGAAGCATAACATTAATTACCAAAAATTTTGGGATTCGTCATTAAATAAGCCGAAAAGGGTTGATATGCCGTAAGATAAAACAATCAAACGAAAGTGCTAAAATCTTTTCGAATAAGTCTGGGGAAATCGCCATACCTTTTGTAATGATTTTTCTTCAAGAAATTTCTTTCTTTTTTTAAAAATTATTGTAAAGTTGGAAAAAATGTTCGGTTGTTCGTTCATCTTATCCGCCATTTGAAATGACCATGTCGATTTATTGAATGATGCTTGAGTGGGTGTAAATTTGAATACGTGAATGTGAGTTAACGAACAAAAATATAAGAATACATTTGACTGAGGAAACTTAGTATGGTCATGAATAAATTATTTATTTACTTTTTACAATTAAAAGAAGAGGATTTACTAATTAATTGACATTTATAGTGGAAGCTAAAATGGCAACGTCATCACAGAATGTCTGTCTCTTGTTGGAAGCCAAGGGGACGTAACTCTCTAAATCGAACACAAGGGAAACATCTATGACAAGTTATCTCCCTTTAATATGTCCATTCTGAATCTTTCATTATTTTCTAGCTAGAAATGCGTCTAGCTAACAGAAACACGATAGATAAATATTTTAAGATATTAAGAAATCGAAGCATAGACACTTTCACCTGAATGTCGTAAGCTAAAATCACAAAACTAAACCAATGTCTCTTTAATCTAAATCTTATGCAACTAAATCCAATAGTTTTAGAGCGTATAAGAGTTTATGACTATTATAATACACATTATTTTAATTTGATTTGTGACACACCTGGTATCACATTCGAAATTTAGTCTTATTACGTCCAATATTTTTCGGGGCTGTAAATGTATATTACGATTGGTAGTGTTGTTGTTGTTGTTATTATTATTATTATTATTATTATTATTATTATTATTATTATTATTATAATAATAATAATAATAATAATAATAATAATAATATAATAATAATAATAATAATAATAATAATAATTATTATTATTATTATTATTATTGTTATTATTATTATTATTATTATTATTGTTATTGTTATTATTATTATTATTATTAGTAGTAGTAGTAGTAGTAGTATTAGTAGTATTAGTATTAGTAGTAATAGTTGTAGTAGTAGTAGTAGTAGTATAATTTTAATCCCTTATAAAACATCGGGCATGACTAGAGTTCTCCTGGCCAAATTTAGTACAATTCTGTTAACTATTCTCTTTAATAGATCTTTGCGAATACAAACACTGCAAACGTCAGGAATTTGAAAAAAAAAATTAAAGAAGTAATGGATTGCGAACAAGTTTATGTTAAACCAAGCGACACGAATCCGCTTTATTCAAGTAATCATAGTTGATAATTAATCAGTAAAAAATACTAATAACCAAGTCAAACTAATTATATAGAAATACCGTGCTACTGCCTGGGCGTGTTCATTATGGTTTCGACTTTCGACCCGGTCATTAAATTTGAGTGCCACCTGTTCCAAGACAATTCAGTACAGTTAGTATTTCTTAGTAACTCTACACAGAACGTGTATTAACTAAGAAGTCACCAATAATTGTTTCGGTGACTTTTAATTTTTGTTTGTATGATATGTATTAATTTCGGCTTCTCTTATTTTGTCCTTTAGTCCTCACATTTCATGAGCGATGTTTCTAACAAAGAAAGAAAAATTGCTTTTTCTAAAAATAAAATCAGAATCTATCCATTAAACACGTATCGTTGGTTTGTTTTTGACCTTGAACCAGTATTTTTTTAGTTCCTTATATATTTGATTATTTGTAGGTTCAAAAAAGTCCGAAACAGGTTTTGTTGCATTATTGATTTGATAAATTTTTTTTTTTCTAAATTAAATTTATCTATCATTTCTTTCTTTCTTTTTTTTTTTTTTAAATAAGGCAACCTAATTTTTTTTATTTTAAAGTTTTACTTTATTTAAAAATACGGAAGCGTTTACTTATATATTTTTGCCAATGTAAAACAAGTCCATGTTTTTTTGTTGTTGGGTTTTTAACGAATATGTATAATCAGTAAAATATATTTCTTTTCATAAACACAGACGATTCGAGTGGTAAAGAGAGAGGAATATATATATATATATATATATATATATATATATATATATATATATATATATATATTCCTCTCTCTTTACCACTCGAATCGTCTGTGTTTATGAAAAGAAATATATTTTACTGATTATATATATATATATATATAGAGAGAGAGAGAGTATATATATATATACATAGAGAGAGAGAGAGAGTGTATATATATATATAAAGAGAGAGAGAGAGTATATATATATATAGAGAGTATATATATATATATATATATAGAGAGAGAGAGAGTATGTATATATATATATATAGAGAGAGTATATATATATAGAGAGAGTATATATATATATAGAGAGAGAGAGAGAGAGTATATATATATATATATATATATATATATATATAGAGAGTATATATATATATATATATATATATATATAGAGAGAGAGAGAGAGTATATATATATATATATATATATATAGAGAGAGAGAGAGAGAGAGTATATATATATAGAGAGGGGGATAGAGAGTGTGAGAGAGAAAACAGATTTCTCAGTCTATTGGGGGATGATCTCTTCTCTTCTTTGCAGCCCCTTTCTAATAGAAGAGACGTTGCTAGTCTTTCTCTACTCTATCGTTATTTTCATGGTAGGTGATCGACTGAGCTCCAATCGATGCCCTTCCCTGTAAAACATTCAAAACAAAAACTCGTCTAGCGACAACCGCTGTAAATAATTTTCATTCTTTCATCTGTGTACTTAAAACTAAACGGAACTCTCATGGGCAAAGTTTCTTTCTAACAACTACTCGTCCGTGGAACACATTATCACGGGGCTGCTTCTCAGCTGACTACAACATGGTCGTTTTCAAGTCCACTGTTAACAAATTGTTGTTGAGCCGTCCTCTTAAGTAATCAAATTCTGCCCAGTTTCAACCATCGTTACCAATTCCCACGGTATTGTCTCACCGTCCACCTGACAAACTCATTAACATTTATCCTCGAGTGTCCCGTAGGCCTTGATAAGCTTTGACTCGTTAGTACAAAAGAAGAATGAATGGGAGAGAGAGAAAAGCGAAAGCGCTTTTCAACTGAGAGATAGGCAAAAAGTTCGGAGTTAGAGAAATATAAAGGAGAGGGAGGGGGAGGTAGAGAATGAGAGAGAAAGAGGGAGAAAGAGGGAGAGAGAGGGGAAGAGAGAGAAAGTGAGAAAGAGAAAGTGAGAGAGAGAAAGGGGAGAGAGAGAGGGAGAGAGAGAGAGGGGGAGAGAGAGGGAGGGGTGAGAGTATTTTGAATTGAAAAACAAACATAATGTGATAGGAATTCATTTTACGAGTCCACCATGTTTGTTTTATTAAAATGCAAGTCATAAACTGCAGTTAAGTTCGTACTATGTGCGCATGCGTCTGGACGCGTTAAAGTAATCGTATTCATTATTCACCATATTGTAAAATGTCAATTTATCAATGACATTAATATCACGTTACCTACCCTAACACCCCCCCCCCAAAAAATATATGCAATCACCAGGTGAGTCGCTCGTTAAGACACCAGGCAACGCAACCAATGATTTCTAGAAAACGCATGAAACGGTCCGTAGTGAGATGGTGCAGTTCATATTTGAAACTAGACGCCTCGCGTGACCCGTTCGGTCACAGCAACTACCACTATTCCATCCATTCAAAAAATTCATAAACTGTTGCATATCTGTTAAGACATTCTTCTTGCACTATTAAAAATAATTAGTATCTTTACTTCTATATTATCCTTAGTTTATAAATAAACTAGCAGGGCCCGGGTCCCGGCGTTGCCCAGGTGAAATAGAAAAGAATGATTTAACTTTTATAAACAACTTAAGCCTTAGTGTGTGTTGCAGAAAAAACAACCTTTGCATAAATACAGTTGTATCCACAAATGTCCTAAAACAAATTAGTATAACAAAGTTCACTGTAAGTGATTTACGCGATGAAATGATTCGCCTATAAATAATGGATTATAAATTATGTTAACGCAAATAGGTCACAAATTCGTCGAATGTCCCAAGTGTATTTGCTTTAGAAAGATTTATGCCGGTAATACTAATTTTTTTAATGAAATTTATGGATAAAATTGTATTCATGCAGAGGTTGTTTCTTTGCCACATATACATACTAAAAAGTAAACAGCATAATGTCGGCAGCACGAGAAAAGAATTAGAAGGCTCTCCAGCACCTGGGTACCTCCACAGTGCATGGATGGGATTTAGCTGATTTTTGATTGGTCGAGTGTATTTACGTCGAGGGGGCACCAGAATAGCAAGTTAATCGGAGTACATTTTATTGAAGTGTTTGTAAAACAAGCACAAGGATCCAACGGCGATGGGACAGGGGCTGGAGCTTGCTGGGTAGTGAGGGACCTATTAGATTAACGACTCTTTTTTAAAAACCTTGTCTAAGAGGGAAAGACTAGTGGATGGTGCATTAATCTAGATGTGATAACAATACTCCATGCATGGACGGATGTGGCTTTTAAGAGATATAGAATACTGTCAGGTGTGAGAAATTTTCTAGCTCAGTAGAGGGAGCCCACTTTCTTTGCAGCAGCCTTGGCAATGTCTTCAATGTATTTGTTCCAATTCATGTTACCTGTGAATGTTATGCAGAGGAGTTTGAATGTTTGACTCTCAGGTAAGGTGTTATTTGCCATGACAATCGGTGGTTTAAGAGGTTTCTTATAATTGTTAAAGGAAAAGAGCTTTTTCTTAGTAGCATTTAATATTACCATTCCTTTATGACCCCAATCCATTACAGACTATAGGTCATTTTCTAAGGATTCCGCCATTGCCTCGGAAGAAGAAGTGTGTGAGTATGTGTTTGTCTTTTGTCTAACAACGGTCTGATGAGAGAGACATAAAGTGGGAGAAATATTTCCGGAGTTTGCAGAATGAGAAATAGGGAGCACCTTGTTTTTTGTTAATATTCTTGACTTTAAAAAAATATCGAAGGAAACTACGTTAAAATATAATAATACCGTTTTTATGGAATATCGTATTCTTTACACATTCTAATTTTTATTTAGGACAAGGTAAATTATAAAGGATTCACGCTACGTTCACACTGTGTATTTAATAGTTTAATAAGTAATAATAACATTATTTGAATAATAAACGTTTTACTATTTCACAGGTTACAAAAATTGTCCGATTAAAAATTCCAATTATTGAAATCCAAGGGCAGATAATCGCGTGTTTAGTGACAAATTACTTTAATCCGTAATATGGATAGAAAGTATGGAAGGATTTTAACACAGGAGATAGATAGATAGATAGATAGATAGATAGATAGATAGATAGATAGATAGATAGAGAAACAGAGAGAGAGAGAGAGAGGGGGAGAGAGAGAGAAAGAGAGGGAAAGAAAACGAGAGAGAGAAAGAAAGAGAGAGAGAGAGAGAGAGAGAGAAAGATTGATAGAGAGAGAAAGAGAGAGAGACAGAGAGAAAGCGAGCGAGCGAGAGAGACAAGAAAGAGAGAGTGAAAGAGAAATATATATAGAGAGATAGATAGATAGATAGATAGATAGAGAGAGAGAGAGAGAATTTGTATTCCAAATAACTGTGTCAGGTTACAAAGTTATTGATCCACCCCGACTCTCTTCCAAATAAAAACTCGCAGATTCAGATTCCTTTCTAAACAAAGAAAAAAAGGTCCACTATTTCTTTGTTTTACGCCATTTTGATTTTCGGTGTGCTATTTTCCACTCTTGAGTTTCAATACGCAGCTCTCGGCCCCTTTCCGAGGGCTACAGTCGAATACTTCAGCTGTTTGTTCAGTGGTCCAAGTAGGGGGTGTCAGGAGGGCCGTGTGTTGCCGTGCGGATAAGAGCGTTGTTTTTTTTTCGAAAAAGAATAAGAACCGATCCCTTCTCAACATACGACCGTTTAAATTGCGCGTTTAGTGACGTAAACGCTGTTTTAAACTTAAGCGCGACACATAAACAAATACTAATTTAAATTTAAATGTGACAGACCAACGAAAATGCTATTTCACATGTGACTATGACAGGCCATAAACATGTTATTCCAAACGCAAGCGTGACAGACCAACGAAAATGCTATTTCACATGTAACAATAATAGACCATCCAATTATATTCTAAACGTAAGCGTGATAGACTGGCGAAAATTCTATTTAACAAATAAATGTGACAGACCAAAAAAATATATTCCAACGAAAATGTTATTTCGAACCTTAGCTTGACAGACCGACGGAAACAAATAAGTGTGGCAGATCACCAACAGTGCTATAAAACTTAAGCTTGAAAGATAGACAAATATGCAATTTCATGTGCAAATATGATCGACCATAAAAATGGTATTCGAAACGTAAGCGTAGCAGACAGACAGACAGACGAAAATGCTACTTCAAACGTAAGCATTACAGAAATATTAAAAAACATAATTTCAAAATAGATTTCTATATAATATAAATTCACACACGCATATACATATATACACCCACAAAAAAGAATCCGATAAGTAAAAGGTATTTCTTTCTTTCTTTTTTTGCGGATGTTATATATTTCATATTGTTCTGTACTTCATAGTTTTCCTATATTTCATAGTTTTTGTATATTTCATTTTTTTTTATATATTTCATATTTTTTATATATTCTATATTTTTTATATATTTCATATTTTTTATATATTTTATATTTTTTTATATATTTTATAGTTTTTATATGTTTCATATTTTTTAATATTTTATATTTTTTATGCATTTCATTTTTTTTATATATTTCATATTTTTATATATTTTATCGTTCATCTCTTGACCTTTTGATCATCGGAGTCTTTTGTGTGTATATATGTATATGTGTGTGTGTGTGTGCATGTATATATATATATATATATATATATATATATATATATATATATATATATATATATATATGTAACAGGTACCCCACTCTCTTCCTGGTGACGGCACAAAAATGTAACAGGTACCCCACTCTCTTCGCTCCTTGGGTATCGTTGTCGGCCACTCACGCACAGGTGTTTGATCTCCTGGTCGCAGCGCCAAGTATAACAGATACCCCACTCTATTCCACGTCACGGAGCCTGTCATAAACATGTACCACGCTCGTCGTCTGTGTATCTGTACTCACGCCTCTGGTTCTCTACACAGAGATCTTTCCAGACCGTGAACACTCTTTTGGCCGATGATCGTCATAGTGGCAATGAAAAAAAAAGATGTCGGTCGAATCTCCTCTAGGTCGGGATGACTGATGATAGCTTCGTTGGTCCTGTGAAGGCAAGATTATTCGAGCAGAACAAATCAATAATAGTAATGCAACAACTCGGCGATTTCTTTTCGTATGAAATAATTATTAACAAGATAAACAATTGTTTTTAAAATGTCGAATTAAAGTCTATTTGTTGATAAAATGTCCTTTGTGTTAAACTATTTCGTCGTCGTCTCTGTGCGTGAATTCCTCTACCATTGCTCTCTTAATTACGTCATAAGTTGAACTAACTTGTCTACTGAAAACGCCATCCAAACGAGAGGCCGTTCGTGCAACCTTCTCGCTTGGCGGCCGCTCCGATCTGTCTCACTTCTTTGCCTGCCTCTGGGGAACTGATTCTCTCCGTGTCTCCACGCGTCCACACTTATTGAAAAGGTCTGTTGCGACACGCTTTCGCCCCCCTACCTTTTTCCTTGAGTCTCTCTTCCTCTCTCGGAGTTGTTTGGGGTTGGGTGATACGCGCGATGCTGACTTATACTTTTTCTCTCTCCCATCCCTTTTTCTGTGTCCCTCTTCCTCTCCCGGAGTGTGGTGGTGCGCGCGACACGGGCAATTTGAATTTCTCTCTTAGACCTTATCTCTATAAAAAAACTATCATTCCGTCTCTCGCTGGGGAGGAGGATTCTGCCTTAATTAATGGTGACAGCTTTTAGATGACCATTTCCAACCATCAACTTGATTACCCAACTAGTACCGATATGTCGGACCGTATGTTTTTCGTTGGTGATAAAAAAATTTTGTCCAAACCTTGGGCAGCTGTTTAAACTCGGCCTGTGTAGGATTTAAATGCAATTGACAATCTCACATGGCTTTCCCAGCCAGCCCGGCGCCACTTCCAGAGGATCGCCTAGCGCTGATAATATGTACTAGTTCTTAGATCTCCATCTTCGTTTCTACGTAGGGCCTAGCATCATCACTAAGATGCATACTAGTGCACCCTAAGGTGCCCGATCTCCGTCGGTCATAATTGTACTGTCCTATATATATATATATATATATATATATATATATATATATATATATATATATATATATATATATACTGAAATTGAATTACTTCTAATATATTATCCCATTCCATTCTCCTCCTCCCCAACACTTTCCACTAGCATACAATCCAATTCATTTCTTCAGAATCTTTTCTGTTGGTGGCCTGAAGAAGTTACACTTTGAATAAAGTCGTAGATTAAACATGTATGCACATATTTAGCCAAAGGTTTTGTATAAATAAAAACACTATATTAATATATATATATATCATATTTTTTAATCATTATTTTTAATTAAATACATGCTTTTAATATATATATATATATATATATATATATATATATATATATATATATATATATATATATATATATATATTTCGTGTTACCCATACTCATCAGTACGGATGACGTAACCGTACCACCGGTCGGACAATTCGAACCCATGATCCAACTATTATGAAACTTGGCTTTTTACCGCTAGGCCCTCGTGAATATAATACTTTACGATGTAAGAGAAATATGCCTTGTATGTGCTATTTATAAACACAAGTAATGAAATTAAGACCATGTTCATGTCTCCTAAAGTAGAGAACTTCGTGGCGTTGCTTAATTTGAATCTTTAATTTAATTTCTCTCAAAGTGCTCAACTTAATTGAGCTTAATAATTTGTTTTAATAAATAAATATTTGTAATATATATATGTTTCGTGTTACCTTATACTCGTCAGTGTAGTTAATGTAACCGTACAGCTTCAGACGATTCGAACCCCGGATCCATATATTTTTAGCTTTGGCTTCTTACTGCTAGATCGCCGTGACGATTAGAGCTTTACAATGCGAAAAAAGTACGTTTGTATCCAGACAGTGTTCCAATCTCCTAAAGGGGGAGAACTTCGCAACGTGACTAAATAGCAATTGAAATTGTAATGTTTATATAAACACTGTTAACTACTGAAGGGTTATGGTACCGTACATATTACGGACTTTATACTCTTCCATAAATACTGGAAGCATCTGCTCTCAGTGTTGCGCACAACCCCAACCCGATCAGTCTCTCATTAAATTCGGTTGATTGAGGACGTCGGGATGGGGTAATACCAGTCGAGGATCCGTTCTCGACAATCAGTCCGGCAAGAACTGGGCCATTTCGGTGGCCTTTTATCTGCTGGGCTGAGGTATACTGTCCTAGGTTTTCCTAGGAGGTGCACTCTCCCAGGCCTTGCCCCCCCCTTTTTGGGGAGGAGTAAGTTTATATCTTGCTGCATGAGGTGCCTTAACCGGGGAATGCCGACGGGGTTTCCTAGACTATTTTGCTAGGCCAGAGTGCTCCTTCTTTAGGGGTGTTGGCTTGACTCTTCCTCCACTTTCTGACCTTGTGTCACATATTCCTGCGGTGGGAAGGAATTCAATACCTGCGCCCAACCCTAACCCAACCAGTCTCTCCTTAACTTCGGTTGATTGAGGACGTCGGGGTGGGTTAATACCAGTCGATGATTCGTTCTCGACAACCAGTCCGGCAAGAACTGGACCATTTCGGTGGCCTTTTATCTGCCGGGCTGAGGTATACTGTCCTGTGTTTTCCTATGAGGTTCCCTTTTCCCAGGCCTTGCCTTCCCTCTTTGGGGAGGAGTAAGTTTATTGCATGCTGCCCGAGGCGCTTTGACCGAGGAATGCCGACGGCATTGCCCAGGCTATTTTTGCTAGGCAGAGTGCTCCTTCTTTTGGGGCGCTGGCTTGACTCTTCCCCCACTTTCCGACCTTGTGTCAAATATTCCTGCGCGGGAGGGAATTAAATACCTGGGGTAATACCAGTCGAGGATTCGTTCTCGACAATCAGTCCGGCAGGAACTGGGCCATTTCGGTTGCCTTTTATCTGCCGGGCTGAGGTATACTGTCCTGGGTTGCTCTTGGATGTTCACCCTCCCAGGCCTTGCCCCCCCCCCTTTGGGTGGAGTAAGTTCATTGCTTAGTACCCGAGGCGCCCTGACTGAGGAATGCTCAGGCTATTTTTGATAGGCCAGAGTGCTCTGTTTTTAGGGGCGCTGGCTTGATTCTTCCCCCACCTTCCGACCTTGTGTCACATGCCTGACGTACAACTACTCTTGTTTCTCTGTTGTATTATATATTTTTTTCAATACACTTGTTTTTACTAAACCCCGTGTTCGTGGTTTTATTCCGGCCCGTAACCTGGTCCACAACATGAAGGGAGCTTCATTCGTTGTTTTACGTAGATCTTAGCATTATCGCCAATCGGTGTTGTCGATTTCGCTTACCACAGTGCTAAACCCAAGAAAGAGGAAAAATTAATTAAGAAAAACTGTTTACGTGTGAGAAGCATTATTCACTCATTCGATGAATTTAAAAATAATGATGAAAAAGAATTAAGACGGAATGTTGGGATCTATTGGGTGGAATATTTAACAGGATTTGATCTGAAATTGTTCTGTAGAATTGTAGATTTTGTTTGTTTTAAGGGTTAAGTTTAGAATATCATTAAAAAGAACCCAACTAGACATGGCAAAGAAATAGCAATCAAATACTAATCGCATTCAACGGGAGGAAGACTAAGTTTGTTATATATGCGACATGTATCTGAAAATTTGCCGTAGGATTGCTTCCCTGAGAGCTACAACATGGTCATCTTCAAATCTAATGTGAAGAAACAATTTTCATAAACGACCCTCACGTCATCAAATGTTATTCATTCCATTTATTATTTCAAAGCCTCTTATAATATTCTTCATCATTCAACTGACAATCTATCCATTTCTTTAACCCTTATCCCCCAGTATCTTTTAGCTTTGATAAGTGGTCACAACAGCAAACGGCATAGTTTAAAATACTCCTTTCGATTTCAAGTCTAATGAACTCTCCCATTCTTCTCTGTTTTACGTACTTTCGAGTATAATGAACTCTTCCATTCTTCTTTTCTATGCTTTTATGCATTGCTAAAATGGGTATTCGAGGAAGTCTCTTGCACCCTTCTTTGTAGCATTCACGTCTTCAAAACGGACCCCGTGTATGACCTCCCGGAAGAAAAGTCACATTGAGTAAGATCAGTTGAATAAAGTGGCTGTTCTAATGCGGCGATATATATTTTTCGGTCAGATTCTCAGGATGACAGGAGCAGATACAATGTTATTGTCTGTCTGACAATTCCGAAGGTTCTGATGTAATGGACGTCATTCAATTTATAGATTTGATTCTTGTTGGCGAAAAGTTACTCCCCATCTCTTTAATTAGATAATAAGATTTTGTTCACAAAACATTCTGATTTGATTTTCTGTCTGATTATTACTCCGATAAACAAACAGTTACATAACTCTGATCTCTATCCTGTCTGTTTCTCTGTCAACCTACCTTCAACCGGGACTCATAGTCCCCCTCTATTTTATAATAATGACGTCAGTTGTGTCGTTGTTTATTTTTAGTCCTCATTTTCCAACAACATTAGTTTCAGAACAATAACACACCCGTGTCCATTGGTATAATACATCGTCCTCATTTACAAAGGAATGTTCCTCTTCCCAATCTCTCACAATTAAAACTCTCTTTTTAATTTTTGTTTTGAACTCAATTATTATTCTTTTTCCATAAGCGGCTTCGACCCTAGATGCCTTGTTCCGGGTTTCTAATCTGCTTCTCCCGCTGTATCTCTCCCATGTTATTACATATATTCTCCTAAAATATCACAATTTCCCTCCATAGCTTACACAGCACATCCAATCAATATTACTTTTTAGTTGCACCTCGTAAATCTATCAAACCTGTGTGTCAACAAAACCGCGACGCAAACACGAAACACACAAATAGTTGCTTACAAACAAATAGTTTCGATAAATGAATGTATAAATACATAAAAAACTATTGTCGTTTAATATCTGATTTCAAAACGTTTTATTAAATTGCATATACCGTAAACTACAAATGTTAATGCATGTGAGTCGATTAAAAAGTATCGAGACTAGGAACCAACAGAAATGCTCCAGTTTTTTAACATAAGCCAACACACTTCCCCAATCGCTGCTGATGGACTTGCATCCACTTAATGTAACACTTCGAACATTGATCCTGTAGGCTGTATAATATATTGAGAAGTTAGGATTCAAGTGAACACGTGACGCTTCTCTTATGTTTTCGTTAATCTACGAACGAATATCCCGATTGCCATAGTTAAAAAGAGGAAGAAGAATCTTTTTTATCTTCCGCGTAACGCCACTGAAGAGTTTTATACTCTACAAAGGGGATCTTGGCCTTTTGGTTAAGATCAAAGTGTAGTATCTGTTCCGATGGATACTGCACCCCATAAACTGGCATCGTCTTGGCCTTCGGGGCTTGATTTACGCCGGTCTATGGGTCTGTCCTGTGCAGTTCTAGGAGGTCCACCCTCCCAGTAAGGAGTAAGTTTATTGCTTACTGCCTGAGGCGCCCCTACCGGGGAATGCCGACGGGGCTGCCCAGGCAATTTTTAAACCCCACTTTCCCGACCCGACCTTGGGTCATATCTTACTTGTGGGAGTAAGATAAAAACTGGCCTTGTGCCTAACTCTTGGAGAGGAGTAAATCAATACAAAGGGGATCTTGGCCTTTTGGCTAAGATCAAAGTGTAGTATCTGTTCCGGTGGATACTGCACCCCATAGACTGGTGTTGTCTTGGCCTTCGGGTCTTGATTTACGCCGGTCAATGGGTCTGTCCTGTGCAGTTCTAGGAGGCCCACCTTCCCAGGTTTTGCCTCCCCTTTTTGGGGAGGAGTAAGTTTATTGCTTACTGCCTGAGGCGCCCCTACCGGGGAATGCCGACGGGGCTGCCCAGGCAATTTTTAAACACCACTTTCCCGACCCGACCTTGGGTCACATCTTACTTGTGGGAGTAAGATAAAAACTGGCCTTGTGCCTAACTCCTGAGAGGAGTAAATCAATACAAAGGGGATAACTTATAACTGCCTAGTTCAATGACTACAACGTAGAACATTACGCGCAGGTTTCTGTGATTAAAAATAGGGAGAAGACTCTTTCTTATCTTTCGCATGACGTCACTGAAAATCCTGTAATATAAGGAGATAACTCATAACTGAGATAATTTACCTGACCACAAGGAATATGATATTATAAGTTGTCTCCCTTTGCACTAATCAGCGCTGAGGGCAAAGGGAGACAACTTATAACATTACAGGTATCCACAGTCTCTATAACTTCTCCATCTGTGGTAAAATAGATGACAGTCGGAGAGTGCCAAATATGACGACTATGATCGATGGAGATGATCTGGAAGCAATAGTCATGGATTTCTCGGTACTCAATTTTCTCCATTTTCTAGAAGTGCATCGGTTACTTCATTTCAACAACATGCAAAATCAAAATGCAGAAAGTGTTAGAACCTACAAACTTGGTACCTAAGCGTATAAATAGTGGCAGAATTCGCGGGTAAATTTTTATTTGTTTATTTCTTCACAGATGTCTTTTTAGTCATCTTCCGTATGTCTATAATCGGATACGAAAATTACGACAAGAAATTAGTGATCAAAGTTACGGCGGTAAGATGTGTTCAACTACGTGCATTAAATCCAGCATTGGTTAACTGCTAATCCTACGGGGATGACAGGATAAATCCGCTTTTTGGTCCTTTCGGTGCATGTCTGCGTTTTTTGTATTCTTTCTCTATAGTGAATATATATATATATATATATATATATATATATATATATATATATATATATATATATATATATATATGTATATATATATATATATTAGTGATTCATGTATCCACATAAAATGTTATAAGGAGATATGATTTTTATGTATCAATTTTCAGTATTTATTTAAACAGTGCTCAATACGTAAGTACAGCGAGGTAGTAAGTTATGAAAATATATTTATGGCAATCAAGCTACACAGAGGCCCCCGCGTTTAATCCCCAGGGGAAAATCGTCAGGCTAAAATGCATGGAGTTAGTTTTGCCGGGAGTTTTTATATACACGACTAGCTAGTAAACCAATCAGATTCTCTGTTGTTCTCTTATCCAATCGTTAGGCTTCTCAGGAACAAAGGGTCGGTTGATTTTACTTCATATTTCCTATTCTATTGTTCTGTTTTCTATATAATAATTCATCCCGGTTTCTTTGTTGTTGTCTTAGCCAATCGTTGGGCTTCTCTTAAGCAAAGGGTCGGTTGATTTTACTTCCTATTACTTATTCTATTGTTCTGTTTTCTATAGAGTTGCTTATTCCTGTTTCTTTGTTGTGTTAATATAATAGGTGACCTTATTTTAACACGCGCTTACTTGTATTTCTATTTTAGGTTTTAGTTTAGTTTAGTTTTTTTACTTGTTTGTTTGTTTATTTATTTATTTATTTATTTATGTATTGTTAGCCTAAGGTAAATTTTATTCGGTGCAGGCAGCTGGTTGCTACCTCATGTCTACAGTTTAATAGATTTTGGAGGTCTTTAAAGCTTAGGATTTCAAATTTCTCATTCAGACATAATTTACACGGGTCGTCTAAATTTGTACATATACTGGCCTGTCGTATTATTTTCTATTCAATTATTGGTGAGCGTCCATTTTCTTTGAGCTACCAATAGGGGTTTGCTAGTGCTGTTTTAATTCGACGTTCTCTGTTTTTAAATGTGCTTTTGTGGTCGTAATATCTGGTTTTAAAATCTAAGGAGGTCACATCCACGTCATAACTTACTTTATATATATATATATATATATATATATATATATATATATATATATATATATATATATATATATATCGATGTATTAACACTTGCCTTCCGTTTAATTTTAAATTAAAAAAAACGGAAGCCCTTCCTGCTTTGTTTATCTCCGTCTGAGCATCGGTGTGTGTCTATTCATCTAGGCTATCGATTGTTAAATAGTGTTTCCGTGATACCCGGGTCCCATACGATAGATTTATTATATATATATATATATATATATATATATATATATATATATATATATATATATATATGTGTGTGTGTGTGTGTGTATGTGTGGGTGGGTGTTTGTGTGTGTGTGTGTGTGTGTGTGTGTCTGTGTGTGATGTTTATAAATAAATATTAAATTATTTATATCTACAGACGCTAGCGTTTCAAGCTTACTACTTTCATCAGTGCAGGAAAGTAACACTTTCAGACTAGAATCTGCAAGCAGTCGCCATATCCACTCGGCCACCGCAAACTTTCACGTGATTAAGGGAAATTAAGATCTATATGTACCTAGAAGCGGGCACAGATAGAAGACTAGTCAAGAGTGTTCGACGAACGTATTCGGAACTTTGCATTATAGCTTTGAAACAGTCTATTTTTAACACCCCCGAGAGTGATCGACTTTAATTTCTTAAAGGGGCTTAGTGTAATATTTATAAATAAATATGAAATTATTTATGCGTGTGTGTGTACAAAAGTTTGTTTGAAGACGTAAATGTCAAACAGCATAGGTAAGTATAGATAAGAATAATGTAACCGGCAAAGATAAAACTTAAAAGAACAGGAAAAACAGGAGTCATGCTACTTTTGATTCGATATTTCATTTCAGTTACGAAACTTTGTCAAGACAACCATTTATTGAACAGAGTAAGATTACATATACAAAACGTTGGAAGTAGTAATAAGAGAGACGCAAGCCTGTGAGGTGGGTGAATAAAGTGAGTGAATTCGTTAGGATTGGGGGGGGGAATGAGGTTGGTAGTAAGTAGGACTTTGGGTGTGTCAAAGATGATTGTGTGTGTGTATATAAGGGTTGCAGAAAGTTAAAATTGCAGTTATATACTCCCAAGATACCACGTCAGATGATAAATTGCTTATTGCACTTTCGCACAGAGCTTTCACAGCACAACTAGTCTTGTTACTTTTAAGCGACACCTGATACATCTACGTAAAACTGTATATAAACAAACTTGGCTCAAACACGATATAACTTTGCTTTAAATGTATCTATTTATGCATAAAGATGGTCTTATCACCGTTGAATACAGCGTTATGCATATCAAATAAGTATTAAAACACCTATGAAGAATCGATAAACCTTGAATAAAGAAATAAAAGGACGCGACCAGGAAAAATCGAGAAAGTGTGTTATTTGCTTAAGGTGTTATGTATGTTTGTTTAAATTTAGTGTAAGGAAGGTTTAATAAGGTTTTTAAAAAAGGAAGGGGTGAAAAGTAACAGTTGAGATTTAAACCGGAGATTTAAAGAGGTATAAAAAAAATTAAAAAATATTTCTATATAAATCCCGTGAGCCAATATTGTGAGTATCGTATATTTGGCCGTTACTGTTTTGGGGTTTAATGAATTTAAATAAAGATATCATCCGGGTGGTCTAAGGGCAGTAACTCTGCACGGTTTTTAAATGATTTGTATTCGGAATTTAACATTATTAACTAAGGTATACTGAATGCTTATGGGGGTGATAAAATTGGTATGCTGATAACAACTGGTTTAGAGATAAGAGAAAGGATTGGGTCGACAAGATTGGATCTGTTTGGGAGATATGGGAGATTAGCATTATGACCGAGAAATGGTGGGGACTTATGGGAGTAATACTAATGTGAAATGGGGGTGTTACCCTCTTAATGACTGGAGAAATATTTTTGGGAAAGTTATAATTATTGTCCTTGAAAAGTAGTGTGGATATGGGTTGATTAATGTATTAGTTCGTATTTTTTAATTGTATTTATATTTATGAGAGGTGATAGTTGGGAAAATTTTCCGGAGTGGAAGTCGGTATTTAATGGAGCAATTATAGGGTTATGTATTTGGCAGAGGGGGTGTAGCTAGGCCTTTATGTGTATCGGTAAGTATAGTGTATGAGTAGTGCTTGTCTTCTGTGTATGCATCCGTTAAAGATTTCATCACGCATATTCAAACAGACTGTATTTGGGTCAATGATGGCCCTTAATATATGGTATTTTTCAGCGTCACACAGATGACATCTATTTATGACTGAAGAGAAAGATGGTATTCTCTCAATTACTTTCCATTTGATGGTGAAGGGTGTCGTTTAATCTTTAAGTTGCCATATCCGGGTGGCGAGTGTTGTATTTGCCTTGTTTTTGTATCTGAAGGTGTTTCTGTGTGCATATCATATTTTCTTAGAAGCTTCCCTGCGTCATGTCAATGTATTTTTCTGCTCTACCGGTAGTCTGGTTTGTGACGGTGGCTTCATATACGAGGGAATCGATTTTGCAATTCCCCTTTTACGGGCAGTTGTTTTTGTCCTGGCATGAGCATCCTGCGTTTGCAATTGCTTTGGGCTCCGCAGTGATGATTTTTCTTATGGATGGGGCAGTGGAGTAGCTAACCTTAATAGAATTTCATTTAAAAAGTTTGTGCAGGTTGTGTGTGGGAGGAAGTGTTTGCCGAGTAAGTTGAGGAAAAGGTGGCCTACCTTTGTTTTGGTATTGGTGGAATAGGGTGGGGAAAACCAGATCACTGACCTCCTTCTATTGCGGCTCCCCCGTGGTTGGTCTCGGATTGGGGTGTATGAGATCTCTTCTCTGAACCCGCTGTCGCGGAGCGCTTTGTTGTAATAGAGTGTTGCCTGGTTGAAAATTTCTGGACTGGATGAGAGGTTTGAAATTCTTTGGCTAATATTATTGACTAAATTTAGTGTGGTATCCAGGAAATCTAGTTCGTATTTTTTAATTGTATTCATATTTATGAGGAGTGATAGTTGGGAAAATTTTCCGGACTGGAAGTCGATATTTAATGGGGCAATTATGGGGTTATGTATTTTCCAGAGAAAGGTGTAGCTAGGCTTTTATGTGCATAAACCTGTCAAAGATCCCTCAGCCATTTCAAGCCCCCAAAAACATCTCAAGAACGGACCAGACAACAGCTGTGGACCAGAGTGAATTCTCTCTCCTACTGACATGGGAATTTTCCTTTCTGATGCCCTTTCTTTCCGGTTCAGTGGAAAACACTCAAACGCCCGAGAACAGGAATGGAGCGACCAAAAGTTGCTAAACCAACCCACCCATCTGCGAATGTGAAGCAGAGGAGCACACGATGTAGCCCTGTCTTGTCTGCCCTCTACTGTCGAACTGGCGCAGCTGGAAAGATCTTGCAGCGTATAACAATAATGCAAAGATCTTGCATCGTATAACAATAATGCAAAGATCTTGCAGCGTATAACAATAATGCAAAGATCTTGCAGCGTATAACCATAATGCAAAGATCTTGCAGCGTATAACAATAATGCAAAGATCTTGCAGCGTATAACAATAATGCAAAGATCTTGCAGCGTATAACCATAATGCAAAGATCTTGCAGCGTATAACAATAATGCAAAGATCTTGCAGCGTATAACAATAATGCAAAGATCTTGCAGCGTATAACAATAATGCAAGGATCTTGCAGCGTATAACAATAATGCAAAGATCTTGCAGCGTATAACAATAATGCAAAGATCTTGCAGCGTATAACAATAATGCAAAGATCTTGCAGCGTATAACAATAATGCAAAGATCTTGCAGCGTATAACAATAATGCAAAGATCTTGCAGCGTATAACAATAATGCAAAGATCTTGCAGCGTATAACAATAATGCAAAGATCTTGCAGCGTATAACAATAATGCAAAGATCTTGCAGCGTATAACAATAATGCAAAGATCTTGCAGCGTATAACAATAATGCAAAGATCTTGCAGCGTATAACAATAATGAAAAGATCTTGCAGCGTATAACAATAATGAAAAGATCTTGCAGCGTATAACAATAATGCAAAGATCTTGCAACGTATAACAATAATGCAAAGATCTGCCTAAAAAGTGTAAAACTGTTGTATGCTTCAAAGATTCGCAAAAAGTGTAGAGAAGTAAAACGTACAATATTTTTAGACATGGAAAAGTTTGTTGAAAGTCCTGAGAATTTATTTGCCACAAGGAAATTTACATAATAGAAAATGGTTTTATTCTATGTGTCCTTCTCATTTCTCAATAACTGTCTTCACACGCCTTCTTAGATTTGCATAAGTGTTTCTCAAATATTCGGGAGACAACCCCTTACATTCTCTTTTTAATAGTATCTTTCATTGCTGTGTGATGTTCTATTGGTAGCATGTTCTAAAACGCACCAAATAGCATAATCCAGGTTTTTCAAATGTTAGCTAGAAAGTGGCCATAAACATAATTGCCCATTGTTTCTAAAGTTGGATTTGCAGAAATCTAGTATTTTTCTAGCTGTGTGGGTTGGAGCACTATCCTGTGCCCATACATAATTATCATCTGAGTAGTTGGCTTTAAGTCATGGTATCTCAGAGTTTAGTAGTAAGTATTAACATTGATTTTTTCTTTCAATTTTGTAGAATTTTATAGGTACTTGTTGCCTGTGGAAAAACAACAGCAAAAAGCCATAAGTTGAGCAGGATGCTTTGTTCTGAATGTTCCGTTAACCCCAGCTGTCGATTTTGCGATAAATCTGTCATTTCTGCGGTTCAGAACAGCGGCGACAGTGAAGATCTTTACATTAAAAAAAATCCTTACAATGGATGATTTTTTCTTGAACCATGTAATAATCTTATTGCATCTTCCCAATCTCTTTTCCTTCACTTCATAGCTGTTGTCAACAAGTGTTTTGGTGTTATTAAGATTTTAACTTCAAATCATATTTTACTGCATTTCTAATTGTCTTGTTGTCAACAAGTGTTTTGGTGTTATTAAGATTTTAACTTCAAATCATATTTTACTGCATTTCTAATTGTCTTGTTGTCAACAAGTGTTTTGGTGTTATTAAGATTTTAACTTCAAATCATATTTTACTGCATTTCTAATTGTCTTGTTGTCAACAAGTGTTTTGGTGTTATTAAGATTTTAACTTCAAATCATATTTTACTGCATTTTTAATGATCTGGTTGTCTACCTCAAGTTCAATGGCCATTTTCTTATGGATTTGGTTGGATCCTTTACGATTTTAGATTTGAGAGCTTTAATAAAAGCTTTGGCACGTTTTATGTTGAGTCATCAACTTCCATATTTTCTTCCTTCTTTTTTAACATATTTCAAGGCAAGTTGCCACTGTAAACGTAAGGGGGCTACTGAGAATTAGGGAGTAGGTTTTGGGTGTCATTCTAAGTTGGGAGCTGTGCAGCGAGATGTCTGTTTACATTAGTTTTAAACCTCTGCATGTCGGTACTGTCGGGGAAACAAGGAGCAGAGAGGGAATTCCAGAGGCCGGCAGCACGAGGGAATACGTTATTGGAGTAGAAGGCTCTCCGGCATGTGGGGACCTCCACAGTGAACGGATGGGATTTTGCCGATTGTCGAGTTGGTCTAGTGTATTTACGTCGAGGGGGTACCAGAGTTTTATTTACTCCTCTCCAGGAGTTAGGCACAAGGCCAATTTTATCCTACTCCCACAAGTAAGATGTGACCCAAGGTCGGGTCGGAAAGTGGGGGTTGAAAAGCCAGCGCCCGAGAGGTGAGCACTCTGACCATTAAAAATTGCCTGGGCAGCCCCGTCGGCATTCCCCGGTAGGGGCGCCTCAGGCAGTAAGCAATAAACTTACTCCTCCCCAAAGAGGGAAGGCGAAGCCTGGGAGGGTGGACCTCCTAGAACTGCACAGGACAGACCCATAGACCGGCGTAAATCAAGCCCCGAAGGCCAAGACAATACCAGTTTTTGGGGTGCAATATCCATCGGAACAGATACTACACTTTGATCTTAGCCAAAAGGCCAGAGTAGCCAGTTCATCGGAACACAATCCATTACAGTATTTGTAAAACAAGCACAAGGATGCTACATGGCGGCGATGGGACAGGGGCTGGAGCTTAGCGGATAGTGAGGGACCTATTAAGTTGGCGAGATTTTTTTGGACCTTGTCTAAGGGGGCAACACTAGTGGATGATGCATCAGCCCAACCATATAGTTTTGCTGATAATCATTTTATTCTTTAGATTATAAACAGTTTTTTTTTTGATACTCCAACTATTCTTTAAATCTCCTTTGGTGTGATGAGTGCATTCAGCAAATCACACTCTCTTTGACATTTGCTTTCATCTGGGAAAAAAGTTTCTGAAAAAGTAATAATGATAGTGTTAAGTTAGGGTTAGGGTTAGGGTTATGACATCAATATATGCTAGGTTTCAAAACAAGTGCCTGCTGAAAAAGTACAAGTTAACGTTCATTGTAAATGTTGCTTCCCAACCCTGTATGTATATATATATATATATATATATATATATATATATATATATATATATATATATATTATTTATACGTATATATACATATATACAGTATATATATTATTTATACGTGTATATATATACATATACATATATATATATTATTTATACGTATATATACACATATACATATATATATATATATATATATATATATTATTTATACGTATATATATACATATATATATACATATACATATATATATATTATTTATACGTATATATATACATATATATACATATATATATTATTTATACGAATATATATACATATATATATACATATATATATATTATTTATATTTTTTGTTTGTGTCGGTAGGGAGTACGTTTTTATCTATAATGTTTTTGAGAACCCTATACATTAAAACAGAAAAAACAGCTATTAACAAGATTAACTATACTATTAGTACTAATATACTCAAATGCCTATAAATATAAATTTAAATTAAACACAGTCCTTTATTTTCCCGCCTAAATAGAATATATATTCACTCCGAGGTCTATGCCTGGTTAACATTACTCCACTGACGATGGACCTGGAATGGTCTGAAAGCGCTTTGGGAAGCTATGGCAATTTTATCAGCCAGTTTCCGTCTGAAACTAAGAACCATAATCAGAAAAACGGAAAGGATCTTAGAAAAAATAACCAGACACAAGATGTCCGTTATTTTTAATGATACATATATATATATATATATATATAT
This sequence comes from Sepiola atlantica, assembly GCA_963556195.1. Lineage (NCBI taxonomy): Eukaryota > Metazoa > Mollusca > Cephalopoda > Sepiida > Sepiolidae > Sepiola > Sepiola atlantica. Next base: position 7,264,860 of record OY744516.1, on the reverse strand, counting down.
ATATATATATATATATATATAGAGAGAGAGAGAGAGAGAGAGAGAGAGAGAGAGAGAGAGAGATTTAAATTGAACGCTTATTCTAGTATATATATATATATATATATATATATATATATATATATATATATATATATTTGTAAGTAACGGATAACTTTTATTAGATAGACGAACAACACAGGTAAGGAGAACTTTTATATATATATATATATATATATATATATATATATATATATATATATATATATATATATATATATATATATACATATAATTCCTTTCCATTCTCCTTCATTTCTACCTGCTCTATCCTGGATATTGAGCTGTATACTCTTCACAATAGGGTTCTACCTTTCCTAAAAGTTCGCTTTTAGTACACCTCTTTATATATATATATATATATATATATATATATATATATATATATATATATATATATATATATATATATATATATATATATAACTGAACCGCGGGAGCTTACTATATATATATATATATATATATATATATATATATATATATATATATATATATATATATATATATATATATTAAAGGATGCCTGCAAGTCATTGCGTTCAAAATAATCTATTCAAGCATTAACGTAATTGCCCTCATCAATAATTTCTATTACTTTTTTTTTCTTCCTTGCCGGCTGTTGTTTTCGTTGTTCAACAACATCATCAACAACAACAGCAACAACAACAACAACAACAACAACATAACGAATGGTCTGCAGTTTCCGTTTGATTTCATGGCCGGCGAATAGATAACAATTGCAAACGATGATCCTTCTTTGTTAATCGCGATTACGTTTTTTTTTTGTTTTTTTTTGTTATTTTCTTTTTTCTTTCTTGAATCAAGTGACCCTGCTCTTCGCCATAACGGGCCTCGGCGTGAGTGAGTGTTGTAGGGTCCGGGGAAGGCTATGGTGTCAGGCCGGCCTGAGCGGCTGTTTCAAAATTGGTCCGCGAGACATGATTAGCACGCAACTTTCCGTTAAAGCCACAGATGGTTCTTAAAGCTTTTTGCCTTTGAAAAAAATCGAAAGCTGTTCGAATAATAATAATAATAATAATAATAATAATTTAAAAAAAATTTTTTTATTATTATTTTTTTTTTTCGTAAATGTTTCTGTATGTATGTGTGATAGTGCACCTTGAACCTCATGAAAATGAGAGAAACACTATCCCTGTGACAGGATCACAGGTAAACTAAGCCTGGGCCTGGTGTTGCCACAAACACCAAACCATGATAAAAGTCTATAAATACAAATAAACGCCGTGGGACTCAGAAGAAAGATCTGAGTGTCATGATGGGCAGGTGCTCCCTCGATGGCCAACATGGGGGACCCGGTCCGCATCCTGCGAATGTTGGCTCCTTTAATTTCAGGAACAAGACCACGGACAAAAAACAGGTAGGTTACCTATCAAATTCCAAATATGATAATGGCACTGACCAAACACAAGAATTCAAGAATGAAAATAACAGAAAAAAAGCCATAGAAAGAAATGGACCACAAAAGAGAACAGACTGGTAATGGAATGCTACTACAAAAGCCGCTACCCCACAGAAAGAGATATCGGAAACGAATGAAAGATCTATGGGACATTTCTACTGACTACCATACAACGGCACAAAGGATAGCAGATCAAGCAAGACAGATACTCAAGAGAGGATGGTTCTCGGAGATGGAATTAACGGAAATTAAACAAAAGATAAATGGCGTGACAGATCAAGACACACCACTTGACGAAAACTCCCAGGAAGAAGACGGGAAAAACATAAACACAGAAACTGAAGAAGGCGAAGACGACGAAACTATAGAACTATCCGAGGAAGAAGCAAGAGAAGTGGAAAACATCAAACGATTAATGTCCGAGAACAAAACAAAACTTCCATCCCTAAGGAATGAAGACTGGAAGAAGTTAAAAGTTGAAACAGAGAAAGTAAACAGAGTACTCACGTACATCCCAACAGACACTATCACAGATCTAAACAACTTTATATATGCGGGGGCAAAATCAATAAGTATGAAACTAAAAAGGGAAAAGAAGACTGACCAAAAGAATGGACAGACAAAATCTGGATGGGAGATCAGACTGGAAACCCAGATCACCGAACTTCAAAAGGAAACTAAAACCGTGAATAGGATGAAGGAGAACAGTAAACGATGGAAGAGCAGAAATCTGAATCGCAAGGAAAGACTAAATAAGAAACACAAAGAACTAAAAAAAAAGATAGCAGCAAAAGAAGGAAGATTGAGACGATACAGATACAAATCGGAACAGTACAAATAGAACAGGACCTTTGAAAACAATGAAAGCCAGTTTTACAAAAACGTAAACGGAGAAAGAACAACAACAGAAAAACCGGACCCGACACAAACAAAACATTTCTGGAGCAAGATATGGGAAAATGCTGAAGATCATAACAAAAATGCTAAATGGCTGAAAGACATGAAATATAAACTTCTAGAAATTGAAGAAGGAACAGAAACAGACATTAATGAAGAAACTATTAAGACAACACTAAAGAAAATGGCAAACTGGAAAGCACCAGGTGACGATTGAATACATGCGTACTGGTTCAAAAGATTCACGACCCTACATGAAAG
>OY744516.1:7229740-7257240 GCA_963556195.1 Sepiola atlantica | reverse complement strand
AAGCAAAAATAGACAAAAACCAGGGAAACACAGTAAATGTAGACTCTGTGAACGAAGGAACGAAGCGGTAAAAACCATAATAAGTGAATGCAGCAAACTAGCCCCCAAAACAATACAAAAACTGACACAACTGCGTGAAGAAGGCAATCCACTGTGAAGTATGCAAACGTTTGCACTGTAGTGTCGTGCCCTTTCGTGCATTTGGAAACGGCAACAGTGTTTACACTCGAGAGACACGAATCCAAATAGTATTATAATTACCTCCCCTACATCAGACATTCTGGAGTTATCTCCCTTGTATATTTCTCATGCTATATAAAAATGCTGACATGTTGATCAGCCTCTCACGAAGGAAGCGCTCGGAGCGCACACATCAACTGGTCGTCTCTTTTGTTATTTCTGTGATTTCTCGTCTCTTCCTGTGTTATTCTGTATTTATTCTGTTACAGCCGCGAGCCGGAGAATAATGGAAACACAATAACAACCGACAACTCAGCAACGCTACATGCACATACAGACAAATGGTAGGGACACACACCAGACACAGTAGTGGAAAACGAAAAGCATAACATTCTTTGAGACATGGGATTACAAAGCGACAAAGGCATCTGTAGTATCTTACATTTAGAAACAACAACGTGTATCATAGTTACCTCACTTACATTGTATAATTATCTCCCTTTGTATATTTCTCTTGCATATATAAACGAATGCTGACGAAGATCGCTCTCTTTAGAAGAAGGTCTCGGAAGCGTAAACATCAAACCATGTCTCTCTTTCTTATTCATTCTACGTTCTCGCTTCGCATTGTATGTATAAGTGTCTATTATGTCGCGAGCCGAATATTAATAGATTCACATAACAATTGACAAGCGAGAACATTATAGCATCCAAGCCAGGAAACTAGGCGTGATAATAATTAATAAGAAGGAAAAACCTGCCAAATCTTAGATTTCACCGTCCCAGCAGTTCACAGGGTGAACAGCTTCAAGACAGAAAAATAAGCAAATACATGGAACTTGATAAAAGGCTAAAAGAGATATGGATCACAAAGAAAGTTACTGTAGTACCACTAGCTGAATAGCAGTAGGAACAGTTCATAAAAACCTGGCAAAGACTATAAAAAATTGTAGTCAAAAGAAAGATTAATACCATACAACGCACACTACTGTTGAAAACGATTGAAATGTTTAAAAGAAAATTATCGAGAGCGGAAACCAACCCACATAACCAAGTAACGCCGACCAACCACAAATAAATTGAATAGAAAAGGAGCAAAAACAAATAAAAAGAACACTGCACGAATCCAATGGAATCGAAACTGCCATAATCCCATAATCTGACATTCTCTCCCTCCAAACATACACACATACACACATACACACATACACACATACACACACACACTACACTTGTGGTGGCACCAGAGAGAGAGAGAGTGAGAGAGAGAGTGAGAGAGAGAGTGAGAGACAGAGAGAGGAAGTGAGAGAGAGATTGAAGCGAGAGTGATAGACACCGTATAAAATAAGAGCAAGGTTCAAACAACATACAGTGAATAAGGAAGAAAGTGATACACCTATTAAGAGATGGATACATTGGTGAGTTAATAGCAAATCACGACTAATTATCAAAATTAAAATGAATAAAGAAAACAACTCTATCCACAAATTAAGGAACATTTTCGCATGTATTTTGTGCTATTAAAATATATAAGAAAAAACCCGCAGAGAAACAAACGTTGATTAACTCAAATTTAGTATAATAACAGATAAATAATAAATGTGGCTTATCTTAACAACTTACTGCAGTTTCATGAATCGTCCAACAATCGAAAGTGCATTGATAAAATCCTGAACGTCTTTAGAGATTTAGATACAAATTTCAAATTCACTTGGCAAATGAATTTTGAAGAATCCAACGATTTTCGTCACTAGGTTTTGTCACTGACCTTCTTGCCAATGATTCTATTGTTCCTGGCGTTGTTTAATTGCATTTTTAAAAAGCCATGTAATTTATTAGTTTGACAATTTTTCTAATTAACAAACTTTAGTTAATAATGTAATATATGTGCTAATTGGCTCTAAATGAAACTAGAAAATAAAAAATAAACGATAAAAAATACCTCCTACAAAAAAAAAAATGAAAACAAAACTTTGTTCAATTTCGTTTCACAATTGAATTTTTCCAATTGAAATCCTGAAACGATGCCAAAATAATTTAAGAATAGTTTCACTTTGGTGAATGCAATTCAATATGTTCGCGTTTGAACGTTGAATGCACACATGAAAACGTATATTCAGCACAACGCAAATACAAGCATTTAGTTTGTACTAAAAAATAATATTTGCATCGAACACATTGTTTTGGTTAGCATCAAAATCAGACAGTTCGTAAGAAATTGTTTTTCCAAAATAACGCACGTAGAACAAACCATCTAATTATTATGAAAAACGATGAGATACTAGAAAAAGTATCAGTACCCGGATGTAAGTCTCACAAAAACCTGTAAGAGTTCATTCCATTTCATTCGGAACTTTGAAACGTATTTAATAATAAATTTAAACAAAGGGTTATCATTTCATGTACTATTAGGCAAATTGGGAGTAAATACATCACTTCCGATCAATACGGTATCGATCGGTAGAGAGTGTTAAGAGATTTAATACATAGGGAAAAACTTAAATCGACCTTGTGTCACATATTACATGAGTGGGGTGTTGGCAAATATAGGTCGATTCCCCCGCAAATGTCACCCATGGCAACGTTAATAAAATTCACAATCCTTTCTACAATCCAACCATATTTGGTGCAAATAAACTTCTTCAGTCTGTGCCTGACTTGTCCATCAAGTTTTACTCATGACTGTTCAACAGTCGTTGTCTTATAGTTGTTTAATGGTATACGGTGATCATCTTATCAGTAGGAGGTGTGATCCAGAATGGGCTTCACACACACCGGTATTATCCCCCTTTTATATGTTGGGTTATCTCAAAGATAACAATCCCTAGACAATTCTTAAACTAAAGAGTGCCATAACAACTCAAATCAGGGAAATGCTAGAGTTCTTGACAATTCTACGCGGCGTATCTAAGTGTGCTTATCATTGAACGTCAATAAAACAAAGACTGTTTGACATTCATAACTGAAAGTTGGTGGACAAGTCAGAAATAATAATAATAATAATAATAATAATAATAATAATAATAATAATAATAATAATAATTAAAAAAATGGTACCAGCCTAGGCTGACACCACACACAATATTTGCATAGAAGACCGAGGAGGGACAGCACAAACCAGACCTCCACTGGAAGTGCTGAGAGTGCTGGGGCATTGGGGAGGCTTATTGCCACCCAAATCCATGAGAAGACCAATGGTCCTTACCAGCGAGAAATCAATGGTAAACGGCTGTTGCGATACTGCAAGGTTATTTGCGGTGGCTATTGAAAAGAGGTGGAGAGTACTGGAAATCTAGGGAGACTTGTTGTCACTCAGACTCCAGGGAATACCACCGGTTGTCGGTGAGCAATCACTGATGACCTGTGTGAGAACTCCTAATGAGTACAAATAATAATAATAATAATAATAATAATAATAATAATAATAATAATAATAATAATATGAGATAAAAAGAGTTATTTTAATGAATCTTTTTTTTAGAATTCTGATAACGAAGTATAGCTTCGAAAATTAAATTGAGAATAATAAATAAAAAAACAGTTAGTAAAACTAAATTGCATTGTACGGCGTTCTATCGGCTTATTATTTTTAATAATTTTCAAATAACCAACAATAACAATGCTGTCTAGAACAGGAAAACCATTTCTGATCACGTCACGCTACCATGTGCTACGTTCGAGCTAAAACTTTCATCAATCATTCGGTTCAACAACAGAGGAATTGACCCCCGCCCCCCCCCAAAAAAAAAGAGATGAAAAAAAGGTATTTTAATAAATCTTTTTTTTTGAAATTCTAATAAAGAAGTATAGTTTCGGAAAATAAAAAAAAATTAAAAAAAATCTTGGACAGTTACTTGAAAGAAATTGGATTACCATAACAATTGCCAGCATTACTAAGACTTGCATGATTCGAAAAAAAGTTAATATTTAACCAAATGTTAACTTTCCATGTCTGATGTAGTAAAACTCGAAGGTCGGTACAAAAATAATGACAACTGATTCATGAAAAGCCGTGTAGAATGCCACTGTTTATGCTGATGATGTTGATAATAATAAAATAATGATGATAATGGTGATGCTGATGCTGATAATAATAACAATAATCTAAGCAACAGGCAACTGGCATAGGGGGTAGAGAATCTAACGCATCATCTCGAAAGATAGCCAATACCTGATGGGATGCAACGGCATCTGTAAATACCAGATTAATATGGTTTAACTGCATTTCATTGCCAGGATTGGGTCGTCAGCTTTGGATAGCAACTCTCCTAGAGATGATATCTCACTAAAAATACTAGGGAAGGAAAACCTTACACAAACCATTCCTCATATTATTACAATATGAGTGTTCAAAATTATCAAACCAAAAACGACGTAAGTGGGGTCGGTGCGTCAAGTACAAGTCCCACGTCCGACAGGGAAACGAACGAGGCTTCCCAAGTCGTCATCCAACGACCCTCTCAAAACACTAACACTAAAACTAAAACTAATTGGACTACAGCCTTAAATAGAATTGTGATGAAATGTTATTTGAAGAGTGATCCCCCTAAGAGACGATATAGACAGCGAATGCACCAAAGCTGGAATGAGCTAGGTCTGTTTGAACTATCAGAACAAAACTTGCAAGACAAGCTCAGGTGATTAGAACTAATAAATGGTTATCTGCTATTGAAATTGAAGAACTAAAAAGATGAATTGAGAAAGAAGACTTAGACGAGCTTGGGGAGATAAATAAATTTGATGTAGTTGAAGAGAATCCTAAGGTAGAAACAACAACAAACTCTGAGAGCGAACATATTGTAACTAATGGTAATCAGGCTGTTTCCACAGATGCAATAGTAAAACAGTTGATACAACATGGGATGACAGAATAAGATATTGATATTTTTAGATTGTTAGACGAGAAACTAAAAGCTGACAATTTAGAACAGTCGCCAAACCTGCGATTTGTCAATAGGAAACGACTTAAAACTGTCACGACCAAAGTGAACGAAGTCTTGCCATTGTTATTAATAAATAATATTGATCAGTGTTATAAAGTTACTAAAGCTGATGCCAATCAGTATTGTGCCAAATCTACTCAGAATAGAAAAATGGGATGAAGAAGTAAAGAAACAGCCCTGGTAGAGGAAACGTTTAAATGGTCAGATACAACAACTTAGAAAGGATTTAAGTAAAGTGCAAGCTGTCAGAAAGTCACCTGGAATTTAGAATAGGAAAAAAAAACAGGAAGAACACAACCACATGAACCCAAGGAACAGTAACTGCAAGAAATTTCATTAACTGCCCCCCCCCCTAAAAAAAGTTATAGCACCAGCCTAACCTGATAACACACAAAATAGTCGTGAAGGGTCAAGGAGGATGGGAGGACACTAACCAGACTTTCACTGGGAGAGTGCGGAGAATACTGAGACCCAGGGGAGTTTTTATTGCCACCCAAATCGCAGGGAATACCAACGGCCATTGTTAGCGAGAGATCAATGGTAAGCGGCTGTTGCGATAACGTAAAGTCGTTTTCCATAGTTATCGAAAGAGATGGAGAGTACTGGAAATCTAGGTAGAGTTGTTGTCACTTGGACTCTAGATAACACCACTGGTTATTATAAATGAGCAATCACTGGTGATGACTTGTGTGAGAACTCCTAGTGAGTGGCAATTCCACTAAATATAGCCCACGTTTGAATCTCTTACGCCTAACAGCTGTGTTCCAAAATACATGATGATCGGCTAGTTAGTTTAGGAGTTAATCCTGTATATACAAATATATAAACATATACACATATCTAACTTTATATAGATAAAGATATTACTTGTGGAAGAATTTTTAGGTCGAAGTTGGACCTTTTTTTTCTCCACCAGCTCCACAACCATGATAATAGTAATTAGCAGGACCCTGTGGAAATTCCACATTGCTTTAACCTACTAGCGAGACCCTGTGGAAATTCCACATTGCTTTAACCTACTAGCGAGACCCTGTGGAAATTCCACATTGCTTTAACCTACTAGCGAGACCCTGTGGAAATTCCACATTGCTTTAACCTACTAGCGAGACCCTGTGGAAATTCCACATTGCTTTAACCTACTAGCGAGACCCTGTGGAAATTCCACATTGCTTTAACCTACTAGCGAGACCCTGTGGAAATTCCACATTGCTTTAACCTACTAGCGAGACCCTGTGGAAATTCCACATTGCTTTAACCTACTAGCGAGACCCTGTGGAAATTCCACATTGCTTTAACCTACTAGCGAGACCCTGTGGAAATTCCACATTGCTTCAACCTACTAGCGAGACCCTGTGGAAATTCCACATTGCTTTAACCTACTAGCGAGACCCTGTGGAAATTCCACATTGCTTTAACCTACTAGCGAGACCTTGTGGAAATTTTACGGTGCGTTCTCCATCAATGTGTATAATTTACTGTTAAAAATAATATTTCTTTTTGAAACAATAAATGTATGTCAGGGTCAATACCATTAAGTAAAAAAATTACTCTCTCTTCTTCCGTAAAAATAATTGTTACTGTCAGCCAAATATTCCGTAAATAAATAAAACCAGTATGTCTATTATTTCTTTATTTTAGATTGCAGTTATGTAATTCTTTAAAAAAACAATTGATATTTTCTGTCTTCTTACCGTAAAAATAATTGTCAGTGAAATATTCTTCAAACTAATAAAACGAATGTCACTTTTTTCCAATGTATTTTTTTAGTCGACGGGATGAGATAATTTGCTTTTGGAACAATTCATTTTAAAATGGGTAACGTCGGAATTGTTTACTTTAGGGACATCAGATTAATCACCTATCACCATCTTTGCTGATCGGACGATCTCATTTTTTTTATGTGTGTGAAAGGTGATAACGTAAGTACGAAAATTAGATGCCTTAACGTATTATAATAATAGCTAAACTCGATCCGTGGAAATTCTACAGTTGCATCCTTTATATGTGGTATATTGCCGGTATATTCACTGGACATTCGGCGCGAACGCAGACCCCACGATAATATTGTAGCACATGTGTTCAAACTGAAACATGCTTATCTAAGTACTCTGGTTAATGAAGCTTCAGAACATATACGGTTAAGGGGGTCTATCTCCAAAAATTTATAGGAGTTTGTGGCATAGTTCCATCCTACTAACGTCCAGAACAAACGCAGATCCTAACATATCATTGTACCATCTTTCTTTTGACAGAACAGATACCACACTTTGATCTTATCCCGATCCACGTCTGATATAAGAGCGATATCAGATGAAAATCGGTTGATTCTATTTTAACAAAAAGGGGACGGTGATGTCGTACGTACAAAGTTAGCGTATTATAATAATAATAATAATAATAATAATAATAATAATAATAATAATAATAATAATAATAATAATAATAATAATAAAATAATGATATTATTATTATTATTATTATTATTATTAGTAGTAGTAGTAGTATTAGAAACAACGCTAGCACCACCACCACCACCACCACTACTTTATTAATATAGTGGAGACAATCGGAAGAAATGGTGCCCGGAAAACTCGTCACAGGAAAATTCGTCACTTGTGGCCAAGTAGGAAAATTCGTCACTTTTGGCCAAGTAGGAAAATTCGTCACTTTTGGCCAAGTAGGAAAATTCGGCAATTATCGAATAAATATCGATTGAAAATAGATTTTAGAATCGATTTTACAGGAGATATACTTGTAAATACGGGGCTACCCCCCTCCCCAGTGGAGAACATTTTTTTATATTATTTTTTGGTATTTGTGCAGTTTTGTGTGTTAAGAATGGCTTTCTAAATAATCCGGTTCGTAATTACGTTACGAAATTAAAGGTTTGGACCGGGTTATTCTTTACAACGTGAAAGTACAGAATAGTTAACAAAGCACCCCCCATTCTCCCCATGTAAAAAATCGTTGTCTGAAAGAAGAATTTATTTTTTTAAGTATTAAATAAAGTTGTTAGTTAAAACAAGTTTTAGGCAAGATGAAAAAAAACCACTGAATTACAATTTTGCTTTTTTTAAATACATGGAAATTTTCTAAGAATTTAAAGCCAGTTTAAATGACTTTTTATTCATAGTTTATAAATTCCTTTCAAGTTTTGCACACACGCGAAGTAATTGATGTTTTGTTAATTAAAATGGCTGACTTGTTTACGAAGAAATCTAAATGAATTATGATGGATTTCATCTCGTAACTTAATTACGAAACAGGCTTGAAATAATAAAATTATTTTTTTACAGGGGGGGGGGAATGAGGGGGGTGCTTTGTTAACTATTCTGTACTTTCACCTAACAATTTAATAAACAAAAGATATCGTAAAAATTTAATTTAACTTGAAAATCTTATCTAAAAAATACCCCGGTTCGTAAACTGCACAAGTACCAAAAAAAAAATATTAAAAAATGTTCTCCACTGGGGGGTGGGTAGCCTCGTATTTACAAGTATATCTCCTGTAAAAACGGTTCTAAAATCTATTTTCAATCGATATTTATTCGATAATTGACGAATTTTCCTACTTGGCCAAAAGTGACGAATTTTCCGGGAACCAATTTTCCGTTGACCAATTTTCCGTTGCCCAATTTTCCTGTGACGAGTTTTCCTAAATTCGAAGAAATACATGAAAATACTCCCCAATATTTTAATGTATTTTGGAAAGCGAAACAAAATGTGAGAAGAAATCAAGAATTCGCATCCTTTCTTCTTCTTCTTCTTCTTCTTCTTCTTCTTCTTCTTCTTCTTCTTCTTCTTCTTTGAATCTATGGAAAAGAACAAAAGAAGTTTAGACTTTCTTTTTTATATATGGATTAGTTTTATAGTAAAGAAGACAATTATCCGTTTCTGAACGACTAAATTCCCCTAAGAAGCCGCAACACTTTATGAATCTAGACTTTCTTTCTTGATGGGGGGGGGGGGGGGAGGTTAGAATGAAAATAGATTGAAACACTTTTAGATCCCTAAGGGCCTCGAAGAGATCCCTTTCTTTGAATAAACTCTTTCTTTCTTTTCCCCTTTTTCTTGTTCCCATCGACTGAGATCCCCAGTATCTTGCAATAACATTCCTTTTAATTTGTAAAAAAATTTTTTTTTTTAAAGTAACGAATACTAATGTCACAAACAATTGCAGACGATGAATTCGATTTGGGCAGAATTTGATTATTTAAGTTTGGAATTGAAAACGACCATGCTGTAGTAAGCAGGGAAGCAGCCCCGTTGTCTGCAATCCACGTGGTGTTATTCTCACCATCCACCTGACATAATCCATCAACTCTTGTTCTCGAGTCGCCATTGGGCCTTGATGAGCGGGCACCCGTTCGTAAAAAAATGTCTAAGTGATAGGCAACAGAGTGGAGTGTAACATCTTCATAAAATGAAGGAATGAGTCCCGTAAGAAATTGCTAAACAATGGCTGAAACTTTTTATGTTTTTATTATTTGGGTTATTCAAACTACTAATCCTTATTTTCACAACGTTTCGGCTGATGTAACCTCCAAGCGTCCTCAGGTGCTTTTTTTCGAACTCATGAATTTGTATGTCGAACTTGGCATTTCGAACTCTTTATCTAATGTAGTAGATTGTTCTCGTCCGGTCAACCATGGCTGAATAGAACTGTTAAGTAATTGTTAATTTTTATTTTTATTCTTTCTTATCCTCGCTTGTAGTGAGGATTGAAACTTCAACCCCCAGAAGACTACCACTTAGAACTAATTATTCTAACTGATTGCTATTGTTTGGCAAATACATAATATCAACACTTTATGTCAAGATTTCGAAGAGGTAAAGCACCACCCAGACCTCCACTGGGAAGTCACGGAGAGTATTGGAATCTTGAAGGTGTGTTTTGCCACTCAAATTTGAGAAAAAGACATCAGCTATTATCTGCGAAAACTCGATGGTAAACGGCTAGTGTGTAAATGCAAATAATCGACACAAAGGGTAATTGAGAGAAAGGGAGGTTTTCCAGTCCATCTTGATGTAAAAGTTGATCAATTTATTGACATACCCCCCCCCCCCCCCCCGACCGCCAGAATAGAAAGTGTATGTCTACTTAGTATTGCTGTCTTTCAGTTAACCTTTCAAAAACTTGATGCGCTTGTTTAGCAAGAGCCGACCTTTCACATAACTGCTGTAAAGCTAACGAATATTCTTTTACCATAGCTTTTACGTTTTTAGCAACCACGTGTTCGGGTATATCTTTCCCGAGCATGAGGCTGCCATTTTGTGTGTTGTGTTATCCTGGATAAACGATTGGTGTCGGAAAAAAGAGAAAAAGACAAGAAGAAACAGTTGGATTTATATAGACATGTATTCTCGCATAACACAGTTTGGCGAAGATTAGAGTAAAACGAGTTATCATGTAAGGTAGTGCGCGAAACATTATAAGTTAGAGACACCCTTTCTTCCTTCTCTTTGCATTGATGCACCAGCCGTTTACCATCGAATTCGTGCTGATAATGGCCGTTAGTGTCCAAAGGATTCAACGTCTCAAGATAGAGTATTGTTGCCACATCTGGAAAGGTGTCGCCTAGAGTACAAAACCGACTTCGAAATCTAGTGGAGGTGTCTTCTTTTTTTCCTCTTTCTCACAGAAGAGTGGTTGCTAGTCATTTTCTACTCAATCATTATTTCCATGGTAGCTGCTCGAATGAGTTCTTTTCTATGGATCCGCCTTGTAAAACATTTACAACAAGAACTCGTCTAGCTACAACCACTGTAAAAATTTCGTTTCTTCCTCTGTCTACCTAAAACTACTGAGCAACGTTTATTTCCAGGAACTGCCCACCTGTGAAACACAATACCATGACCATTGTCGTGTTCAAGTCCAATGTTAACACATTTTTGTTGAGCCGTCCTCTTAAGTAATAATACTCTGCATAATTTCAACCATCGTTACGAATCCTGACGGTGTTGCCTCAACGTCCACTTAAAAAAATTCACTAGCTCTTATCTTCGAGTGACCTATTGTACTTTGATCAACGGAAACCCGTTAGTATATAAAAAAGAACCACAGACATACTTACTAATGAGAAAAGGCATTACAGTCCCAATATAATCAGAAAGACACATGTTCCCGAGGTCGGAGAAGATCCGTGAGCAATGTAGAAGTAAATATTACTTACACTTGTGTTGGGCTGTTCTGGATGTCTAGATTACTGCTACCAGTAAAGGTGCCTGATAGACACGGCGACATAATTTTGTGAAAGCCATACAGAGACAGTCAACAGGTTTGAAGACGTCCGATAGCTTTGAAAGACCACCCAGAAAAAGTAAAGAAAGTCTCTAAATTTATTTCTGCATATACGCGAACCAAGTTTACCTCACTTCCAGGCAGAAGAGCGCATTCCTCTAACGTTGGCCATAATAATTCAAGGGGGATAACTGGGATGATTCTTAGCACGACATAGGGGTTTAATCTATACATTAAGAAGCGTAACCTCAAGTTTCTCTATAAATCAAATAAGCGTGACGGAAGTTGTTCATTTGATTGTCTCTATTTTTGATTCTCCCATCCACGTTCTCTGTCTCTTTGACTTTCCACTCTCCTTGTCAGTCTGTTTTCATGTCTCTTTCTTCACCGAACTAACCATGATCAACTAATTGATTGTATTAAGCGGTGTCTACAATGATAAACCATTATTCGTTTCATATAATCAGCCATTATATTGATAGAAAAAAAACGCAAGTCATTTGATCATAATGAGTCACTTGATTATAATGAATCGACTGTCCTGATAAATTTAGTTAAATGACAAAACAATTACGGACAATTGAGACAAGCGTAAAATAAATTGATTTCAGATAATATATCCATTTTCACACATCACCTCTAGATATAGATATACACGGACGTACATTTGCTATTTTCCACTTCTTAAATCCCCTATCACGAAATTCCCTGCATCACCACAAACTCTTCTTGTAATGTTATTAGGCAGGACTCTGGTTTTGAACTCGCGTTGTCTGCAGACAGGTTTGAGGTCAAATTAGAACGAAGAAAATAACTAAGTTTATAAAGAAATGAACAAAGCGAAAACATTCCTTGTCCATAACGTAAGTAGGTTGAAAAGCAAGATGAGCTAAGGAATTGTATTGCCCACTGTCCCGGGAAGCTGTGATCAGAAATCAGGTCACAACCGTTTACGACTGAGCTTATGTCGCATGACGTAAACAAAACATTATGTAATATGTTCACCGTTGATGCCAAGTCAGAGCAGAGACCGACTCGTAGAAGAGAAGAGAAAGTCGATGTGCCACAACCGCACTTGTTTGTCTATTTCTAAGATAAAGTTAACTTAGAAGTAAATAGCATTCTTTTATAACAAAGGAGAAAACTGTCTTGATCATTAACCCTAACCCTAACCCTAACCCCCACCCACCCACTTTACAACGCACTCCATGTTTCTAATTTACCTAAAATTGCCACTAAAATATTTCAAATGACCAATTATTTATAAACGTACACTAATTGCGACCATACCACTCACTCAATGCCCCCCCCCCTCACATTCTTACGCTATTTCATATTCCGACTACTTCGCATTATGGATTCGTCACCCCCACCACCGCATCGACTGTTTGTATATTTATTGTCTCTGCTGAATTAACATGCATTCCTTGACAAAGTCAACCCATGGACTAAATATATCGCATTTAATCATGTTCCTGTTTTAATTTCTTTCTGTTATATTTAGTTTGTCTTTCTGCTCATACCACTTTTCCATTTTATACCTATACATGTACGTACATGCATATGTCAAATCAAAACATGTTACACATATGAGAAACAATCCAGTTGAGAAATGTGTATGAGAACACAATTAAAAAAAGAAAGAGATACATTTTTTATCCAATTCAGTTTTAGTTATTAGTTATTTTATTAGTTATTTAGTTTGATAAAGTTGAGGTCGCTTTTTTCTAATGCGTGGAGTCCTAGATCACATGAAGATGGACGATGAACAATTGGTTGATTTAACCACGTGGTACAATTATTTAGCTCATCGTGCCTTTCAACCTACTTACGTCATGGACAAGGAATGTTTTCACTCTGTTCATTGTTCATTTCTTTCTGAATTTAGTCCCAGTTCTTTCCGACGTTCTATTTTGACCTTTCTTTCTCTCTCTCATCTCTCAAAAAACAAATAAACAAACATAAGTCTATATAAATAAATAAATAAATAAGCAATAAATTGAAAAACGCCCTTTTCTACGAAAAACATATTTTTCAAATCTATTGAAAATCAATGAATGGGAGCGTATTCTTAATAATGTTGGGAATGTAGCTGGCAAATTTGTCATATTGACTTGTGAGTTCGTTTCTTACTGTGTGCTAAAGTAATGAAGCAACAACTATCTAGTTCTGCTCATTCTCTCTCTCTCTCTCTCTCTCTCTATCTATCTATCTATCTCTCTCTCTCTCTCTCTCTCTCTTTCTCTCGCCCTCTACCCTTCTGTTCGGTTTAATCCCCGAAGCGATTATTTTGTTTAGACAAGTTCTAGTCCTACACATTTTCTTTTTATATCTCCACGTTTTAGGAATCTTTGATAACTTTTGTATATTTCGGTTCATGACGAAAACGAATGATGTTATATATTATCTGTTTTTAATTCTTTATTGTTGTTATCTCTTTTTTTATATGTAAGAACAAATAAGAAACCAATAAATACTTATAAATGCACATATTTAGTAACGAAAGCTGGGTCGAATCCGCAGTTGAGAACAGCTACGGTTCACGCTGTTCTATTCTACGATTACACTCCCTCTGTTTCAAATAAGATTTAGCGTAATTTGAAATCATTTTAAATCTGTATCAATAAAGGAGAGTAGAAAGTGACTAACTTGTGTTTACTTTCAACAGCCTCGTAACTCTTGCTTCCCTTATTTTGTCCTTTAGTCCTCACATTCCATGAGCAAAGTTTCTGACAAAGGGGGAAGAATTGCTGTTTTATGGGTCGAATTCTATCCATCTAACACTTACCGTTGGCTAGTTTATGACCTTGAAGTGGTAATGTTTTTTTTAGCTCCTTATATCAAGTGGCTTCATGTCGTGTCTGGAGCGATTTCCATAAAAAAACTAGTAAAAATATGTATCGGAGGGAGGGACGTATTTCTTGCCAGTTTGTAAAATGCCATTAACTCTCTAGCGTTATAAATGAATTAAACTCTGAATCATCACTTTCTCTTTTTCTTTCGGCAACTCATTCTCAATCTTTCTCTCTGTCTGTGTCGTACACCGTTTCTGTCTCTTGCATGTCTGTCTGCCTATCCTTTTCTCTCACTCTCTTTTTCTCTCTCACACACACCCACACACCCACACACCCACACACTCTCTCTCTCTTTCTCTCGCTGACTATCTCTCTCTTTCTATCTCTCCCTCTCCTTCTTTCCCTCTCTCTTTCTATCTCCCTCTCCCCTCTCTCTCTTCCCACCCTCTCTCTCTCTTTCTATCTCTCTCCCTCCCTCCCTCCCCCTCTTTCTATCTCCCCCCTCCTTCCCTCTCTCTTACTCCCGGCAGCACTCAAGAAACAACAATTTTGCTCATAGCCATGAATGTCATTAGTTGTATTTTTAAATGTTCATTTTGATGTGGTATTTGACCTCTATTTTCTCAGATAAGGTCATATATATATATATATATATATATATATATATATATAATAAAAGTTTTTAAAAAGGTTTAAGGCAATGCGAAGATCCGGGTTGCTGGAAGCTGTGAAGAACAAAAACAGAACAAAACCGAAATAAGTTGGATATAGATCGAAAGGTTTCGATCTATATCCGACTTATTTCGGTTTTGTTCTGTTTTTGTTCTTCACAGCTTCCAGCAACCCGGATCTTCGCATTGCCTTAAACCTTTTTAAAAACTTTTATTATTACTCCCAGCAATGCTTACAGCAAACTACCAATTTATATATATATATATATATATATATATATATATATATATATATATATATATATATATATATATATATATATATATATATATATATATATATATAAAGGAGAGAGAGAGAGAGAGAGAGAGAGAGAGAGAGAGAGAGAGAGAGAGAGAGAGAGGGGGGGTATAAATAATGAAAAAAACAAATTAATGAAAAGAAAACTGAAACTTACTCCTTTTAAGATTTAAAACTCCATCCAGCAGTTTTGAAAACAATTGGAAGCAAAAATAAATGTTTTATTTTTATGTCTTCTCATGAAAATTAATTTATACGGTATTGCTGGATGAATATTCACTATAATCAGGTCCTTCCTATCTAAAAGAAAGATATTAATTCGGGTGGGCTTCAGGGATCGATCCTTGGACTTTTAGTATTCCTGGTTTTCACAAATTACCTTCCTGATACAATTGTATCTGAGATGGATATATTTGTCGATGATACCACGCCCTATTCTCGACATATGAGCAAAACGAACGCGAACGTATCCAAGAAAATGGCTGAAACCCTAGAAAAGTCTGTAGTGAAATGGGGACATAAATAGATGGTAACATTTAATGCTACTAAGACAAAGCTCATGGTCAATAGCACCCTACCTGAGAGTCCAACATTCAAACTCCTCAGCCTAACATCTACAGGTAACAGTAATTGAAACAAAAATATAATAGACACTAACAAAACTGCTGCAAGGAAAGTGGGCTCCCTCTACCGAGCTAGACAACTTTTCACAACTGACAGTATCCTATATATCTACTAAGCCACCATTCGCCATGGTGGTCACAAAAAGAGCTTCTAATCTAATAGGTCCCACACTGTCTACCAAGCTCCAACCCTTGTCCCATCGTCGCAATATTGCATTCATGTGTTAGTTTTACAAGTAATTAAATGGAATGTGCTCCGACGGACGTGCAGCTCTTCCGCTCCTCGATGTAAATACTTCCAAACAACCCGACAATAAGCTAAATCCCACCTCTTCACTTTAGATGTCCCCCAGATGCCGGAATGCATTCTACTCTAATAGCTTATTTCCTAAAACTGCTAGCCTTGGAATTCCCCCTGTCCCTTTCCCGTTACTATACCAAAATGCAGAAATTTAACCGTAATGTTAGCAAATGTCTTGCTGCGCAACTCCCCACTTCGGATGCTCCTATGGATATTGTCCCCTAATTCGCAGTTGCCCCTTACGTCTGCCACGTATTTACGTCTCAGTGGCAATGATCCTTGTTTAAGATGAATAGAAGTAAAACAAAAAACAAAAAACAAAAAAACAAAAAACAAAAAACAAAAAACAAAAACAAAAACAAAGGCGTTTTCGACACCCGCCAGATCTAGCAACGATTAAAGCAGACTTTGCATTCGGACTCGCTGCAGGACGAATTGGCAATCTTTTTCCACACCAACGACGACCGACCAGCAGCTGCAGCAATGGTCCTCCGACGATCGACAACGACTACAGCTAGCAGAAGCTCTCCTCTGTCCGCTATCATAACCCACAGCAGCTCAGTTCCTAACACCAATGCCAATAACCTATGCTGCATATTAAACACTGCTGCGCAGATCATAATCATCATCATACACTGTGACTAGCTGACCGTTAATCGGCTCTTCAATAACGCCATCGTCATCTACTACAGCCACTCTGTTCATATCTATAACCAGCAACATCAATCCTCTCTTTTATGACTAACAGCAGTTACCGATCCTGTCTGCATCTTTATTGTAATCTACTATAGTAGGTATACCCACTATTGTTTATCATGTAAGATGTTGCGTAGGTTAGTACGTATGTCTCTGTTCAATAAGCCTTGAGCTGGTGTAGTTGACGAATGATGATGTATATAGTATTAGTAATGCCATATCTATACAATATAGCTTTTTTCTGTGTTGATTTTGCAGTTTGTATGATTCTTTCAACCATCCCATTTGACTGTGGAGAGTTTGTGCTTGTGATTATATGTTTACTATTCGATTGGTTGGAAACTGTTTCGAAATGACGTTCACCAACGGATATGATTGTTTAAGGAATTCCAAATTTTGCCAATCATTATTTTGCACGTTTTATTATTGTTTCACATTTAAATCTTGGAAGATACTATTTTATGGTGCAATCCACTATTATTAGAAAATCGTTATTCTTAGTTTAGTCTATATGTAGCCTGATTATCATTTCCGTGGTCGCGCCAAGGTAAAGAACACAACACAAGTTGTGTGTGTATGTGTGTCATGACTAGTGACTGTTGATTGGTCTCCGGTTGTGTCGACCCCAGTAACTATCTTCTTTATCTGACACCGAGATTCTTCTTCTCTCATTGACTCTTGGACTCTGTCGGCGATCCCCACGAATTGATCTAACTCCACGGCAGCCAGTCCCTCAAATATATTAACTCTTGACTGGTAATCTTAAATGTCTTTCCCTCAGTTACCTCCAGCTGACCAGCGTAACTGGCCAGTTTTTCGCAGTTTATCTCTATCCAACGAAGAAGCTAACAAACAATTGTCAGGGCGCCATTTCGTCTGGGGAGTGCAATGGATTCATCTATCTTTTTATTTTCGTTCGCTTATCTACATCCTCATCAAATTTCGTCGGCCCCGTCTGACGGAGGCGGACGGCAGTCGATAGCATCACACATTGAGTTTGGAAAACTTCATGTGAAATTGGTGTTTTACTTCATTGATTGTTTCTGTGATCTATGCATTTTGAGCTGCTGCTGATCATATCTTTTATTTCTTGGTTCATTCTCTGGCCCTTGCTATAGAATTTTCAATGTCAACGTGTCCGGTATTTTAAAGTTTGTGAACTTGATTTCTCAGTTTTGTTGGAACTTTTCTTTGTGGGTTTATTCTTGAAGATACATTTTTGTCTGTCGTGATGTCATGTGTTTCACCAAAAAACTATTTATGTTTTGTTAGCAGTTTGTTTAAGTCTGTTTCTATGATTGATATTCTTTTCGTTATATTCAATTTCTGAATCTCATACTGGAGTTTAGTTCGTTTTTTTATGGAAATCGCCCCAGACAAGACATGAAGCCACTTGATGTAAGGAGCTAACAAGAACGAAATATGATTATCGCAAAGACAGGAGATACCTTAGTCTTGAAAACACCAAGATTATAGGTAGGAAGAAAACAGTCAGTAGGAAGAGAGTTCCACAAGCATGCAGTTCTTGGAAAGAAGCAACTAGAATAGGAAGCTGTATTACAATGAGGTATCAAAACAGCGAATTGATGAAGAACACTAGACCCACGAGTCAAACGAGCTGGAACAAAAGAAGCGAGGACTAGATCACATAATTCTGAAGAACACATGTCATAATAGTATTTATAGAAAAGACTGAGACTAGCAACATCACATCTGCGAGAGAGAAGGTGCAGAAAAGAAGAAAGGGTGAGGGCCAATCAAATACGTTTGTGCACCTTAACAATAACCCTCAAATGGAACAGATTAACCAACCCAGATATGACAACAGTACTCCACACATGATTTGATACGTCTGTTGCTATTAGATTTCAACTTTTATATTTCTATGTTTACCAAACATCGTCATGTCTGTGTTGTTGTAAGCTGTTAACTTCGTTTTATTTGCTTTTCGCTTTATTTTATAGCATTATTTTACTGGTTAGATATTTATTCCTGGTCCAGAATCAATTTTCAAATCCAGTTTTATTTATTTTATATTTATTGTCCATTTGTCGCAGTTTTCAACGCTAATATTTATGGAACCTAAACACAGATGTTCTTCTTTTCTGTTTGATAAACTATTTCTTTTATATTTTAGTTTTCTGTTCTTTTTGAGAACATTTGGCGCAAACTGTGCTGAAGCTTTTTTGTGTGTGAATATCCACAAGAGTTGCAATTACTTATGTAGTTTAAGAAAATTATAAAAATTCTGTCGATTTAAATATATGCGCATTTAACATTACTCATTGGCTGTCTATGAAATAAATCTGGCCCGAAATATAACCATCCGAAATGAAGAAAGGTCAACATGGGCACAGGAAATTGGCTGACTAAACAACACGCAATGACTGATGAGTGATCTCTTATCAAGGCTAAGAACAACTCGAGATTAAGAGTTAATAAGTTATGAGGACGGTTTATAATAAGAAGTGTTTATAGACATTACATTTGAAGTCAACCATTGTGGTAGTATCTAGGGAAGTAATCTCGCAGAAATGTGTTCCACTTATGGGAAATTATTCGTTTGATGTTAGGCACACGGGAGAAGAAAGGAAAGTTCTTTATAGTTGTGGTAGTAGGACAAGTTATTGTTGTGAATATCTTGCAAAGAGAGACCAGAGATGGAGCTCAGTCGAGCACTTTCTATGGAAATAACGACAGAGTAGAGAAAGACTAGCAACGTATCTTCTGTGAGAGGAGGAAACTGAACAGAATGAAGACATCACGGCATGAAAGAGTGCTTTGAGTGATACCTCCGCAAATGTGGCAGCAGTGCTCCATCTTAGGACGTATCTGGGTAGAGCATGGGGTTTGAAGACGACCATGTTGTGGCCTGCAGGTAAACAGTTCCGTGTTAATCTATTCCACAAACGGAAATTCCGTTTGATATATGGAAGAAAAGAAAGTTCTTTGAATTTTTGGTAGGAAGACGAGTTTTTGCTGTGAATGTCTTACAAGGAGGGGGCAAAGGTAGGAGCTCGGTCGAGCACCTTCCATGCAAATAACGATAAAGTAGAGAAAGACTAACAGCGTCTCTTCTGTGTGAAAGGGGCTGTAGAGAACAGAAAAGGTCGCCTTCCACTAGATTGTGAAGTCGGTTGTGCACTCTGTCAATGCAAGAAAAAGTGTTCTCAGCGGCACCTCCCCAGATGTGGCGGCAGTACCTCCCCATCTTAGGACGCGTCTGACTCTTATATAAGTAGAAGATTGCATCAAGAGTCAGGTACTTTCTGGAGCAGCGGAATGATCCAACTAGTTTTCCAGCACCCTTACCAACGGATTGGATATAAGTCTTCCATTTTAAATCTGGAGTGAAAGTCAGTCCCAGGAGCTTATCAAAACAAGGGGATTCCTCGAGGTTATCATATAATATAGGATTCCCCTGCGACACCGGCTTTCTTCGATTCAGAAAATATGTACTCTCTTTTAATAGGTACGGGTGGAATATAAAAGCCAAAAGATTATGCCCATGGAAACCCATGAAGATATTGACCAACGAAGCACCAAAAAAGTGACCCCCCCCCTAGAAATTCTGTCAGTCTGTTTGTACACAACATTATCAAAACTAAATTCAATGGACATGGTAGCAAACTGCATAAGTTCAACGAAGACCTTCTCAGATGGTGGAGCAACTGATAAATCACAAGATAGTACATCGGCAAGTTTCTTGCAAGGGGGCACATGTAAACGGACCATTTTTCCCAGCAACCTTACCAACAGATTGGATATGTTTTCCATCATAGATCTGGAGTACAAGTCAGTCCCAGGAGCTTATCTAAACAAGGGGTTTCCTCAAGGTTATGCTATCGACACCGGCTTTCTTCGACACTTTTGAGTGATGAAATAGGCGAACCAAGACAAAAAAAATTTGAATTAATATGAACTTTGACCTACCGCTCACAAATATAATAAACCAACTGATAAGCCACGATGTAGTACATCGGCGATAGTTTCTTGCAAGGGGCACATGTAAACGGACTGATGTCAAAAGAACATAAACTTGTTTTCAACACAAAAAGGACGATTGTGTCAGCAAAAGTAAACGAATCAATAATACAGTTGGCTGAATATACCTTGAGTATTTCTGGTGGAAGTAATTCTGCCAACCATTTAGCTAACTTATGCCGAACCGAATCTATCATAGAAAGAATCCTCGCAGACCGCATAGTTTGCTTATGCCTGTCATAGAGTATTTCTACCAACCTGACTGAATTCGGAAAAGGATTGATATGTCGTAAAACAAAGTAATCAACCAATTAACAATATAATCAATATGTAATAACTAAAGTAGACGCTATAATATTTTTCTAAAAAGTAGTGGGGCTATATAGAAATTTGAATCAGAGTATTTAGCATTCTATTTTATCAAGCTTAGCAACGTGTGGGTAAAGAATTTAAATTTAAATTCATTCTCTGATCACTCATTGTTATTAAACTTCATTACGTGTCGGAAAATAAAAGAGAGATTAAAAACACTGTGGGGAAAGACATTTCATTTATTACTAGTTTGTCTATGATAAACTATAACGAGAATAACCAAGATAAATAAGAAAAAAACTGTGGGGAAAGACATTTCATTTATTACTAGTTTGTCTATGATAAACTATAACGAGAATAACCAAGATAAATAAGAAAAAAATTACATGCATAAATACATTCATCCAATAAAAATAAGAATGCACAGGCTATTCTTAAGAAGATAAACAGGGCAAAAACTGACATCTTCCGCATGGCGTCTAAGAAACCGAGGAAGAATTCTGGTCTTAATACTCGACCACGTGTTACACAAGAAACTAACCAAATTATGGGGATGTAAGTCTAAAGGAAAATTAATCTGACCTAGAAAATAATTTCTTTCAAAGGGAGATAACTCTGGTTCCTACATGGCGAATGAGAAAATGTTATATTTTAAGGTAGCCTTGAAAAGTACAGGAATGGGAAATAAGTTATTAAAAGTAATAAAAAAAATGAGAGGCACACAGAAAGGGTACAACTGAAGCGAGGGAACACGAGACTAATTACACGGCTGGCAGCGGAGAAATTCATCTAGAAACGAAGCTGGACAGACATGTTATTATGTAGTCTGAAATAGTCGACGTTATCTCTCATCTTCTCTACCCAAATAATGTACTTACGATAATAAATAAATATGTGTTGGGTACAAATAATTTCGTATTAATTATTGGTAATTAATAACGATCTGATTTAGATAGACAAATGCACCATGAAGAGTCACTCACCTAAGGCGTGTCTTCTACTCAAAAGAACAGAACCCGTTATTCGGTTTAAAAAAATGCAGACTAGCGTCATATTAATCTGTGAACGATAATATATACAGACATTTTACATCATAACTTAATATTTTAATACGTTGAAGTATAACTGTTTAGCCGGTCGCACGATTCGAACCACAGCCACAAGTCACCTTTTAACTCAAATCTGAGCATCCTAAACAAAGAAGTCAACTTCAACAGTTATGCGGAAAGACGACAAGTAACCCCCATAATATTTTTTTTCAAGCAGACACATAGTAAGCCGTCTTACAATGTTCGATGAATCTTAAATGAATAAATATTTGAAAATATTAAGAAGTTGAGGCATAAAACTTTTACCAAAATGGCTACATTTGCCATTCAAAAAAAAAGTAAGGTGTAGATATGCCGTAAGACGAAACAACCAACAGACATTACAATTGGATCCCTTTAAAGGGGTAACATTATTGGGTGGTATTTCGTTTTTTTTTTGTATGTACGGCGTGTCCGTTCCTGTCCGGATGAAACAGTTCGTCACCGGAAAAAGCAAAACACAATTAATCCGTAAATCGGGAAATATAAAAGGGATTAGTTTTCTTTTCGTCTTCATCGGGTTAGGCGAACGATTATTCAGTAATCCGTGTTAATGTTCGAGGGAGAAAGTAAAGAGTCAAAAAAGAGTACAACGAGGTTGTTTATCTGAAAAGCATTCGGCCATTACAAAAAAAACAAAACAAGCCGCGCATGCGTGTTCCCCCTCTGTATGTGACTCGATGTGGCGAGTGTAAAATGCAATAAATTTAGGCAATTTGGGGCATTTTGGACGCCCATTGTACTCCCTGGTGCGCGAACCAAAATTTTTCTGAGTTCAAGGATGCTCATTTTATATCCAGAACAATTATCTCTACATTTTGGCAAAGTTTCAGAAAAATTGAATGGATGGATTAAACGTTATGGGAGAAAAGGGTCATTTTTTGCCATTTTGGGGGCTTTTGACCCCCTGGGGGCGCGGACCAGATGTTTTTCAAGGGCAGCGATACTTATTTTCTATTAGGAACAATTGCCTCCATATTTTGACCATGTTTCAGAGAAATTGAATGGATGGATGAAAAGTTATGGGGCAAAAAATGTCATTTTTTACCATTTTGGGGCTTTTTCACCTCCTGGGGGGCTAACCAGATTTTTTTTCAAAAATCGGAGAATGTCACTTTCTAACCTGACAAAAGTTACAACTTCGTGCAAAATTTCAGAGAAGTTTAATGGATGGTTGCGGAGAAAAATCCGGACGGACGAACGGACGGAAATGCCTCAACACATAGGTCTCCCGATTTTATAAATCGGGGGACCAAAAAAGAATACCGTGTGTCATCTACGCCTTTTGGAAGCAGATATGCTAGGGTTTGTAGGGGGCATTTGTGAACGTGCGGTCTCTTGTAGGATTACCTATTTAACGAAGAGACGCTATTGTGTGATCTTGTGTATGGTGTACCCCTTGAATTCGCCAGGACAATCACCTTGTCAACTATCTACAACTTATTAATGTAGAGCGTGTTTAAATGCGCCCAAGCACTGTTTTACGGTGCTCTGTACGTATGTTTGCCGCGTTTTAGTTAAAAAAAACAAAAACATTTTCTTCGCGAGATATACAGATTAAATATCTATTATTATACTAAAGCTGAGTTAATCAACGTTTATTTGCCTTAAGGATTTTTCTCTATGTATCTTAACCAAACAAAATACATGTTAAAATATTCCTCGGTTTCGGGATTAAGTTATGTTTAAAATACTTCAATTTTAATTGTTCTAACTAGCCGTAATTTGCAATTAACTTACAAAGTGACCCATCTTTTACTAAGTTTCCATCTATCATACTCACCCTCTCTTGTTGTATGTTGCTTGACATCTCTCCCCCTCTCTCTCAGTTTATCAACAGTCCAATTTAATTTTAAAAAGAACAGAATAAAAAACTACAGGAATAGTCCATTATAGACAGAGGGGAATATCACAGCATTTAACTTGCACTTGGAAAGGAAAAGTGAAAGAGTATAATTTTTTTCGGAAATCATCATGTGATTGGAGATTCTCCTGAAACATGAACAGGTGCTTTCTTTACAATTCCTACAACTTTTGTATTTTAAATCGACAAATTGAGCTATATACGTACTTTGAGTAGCTAACCCACCGTTTGGCATTAATAAAAAAAATAATATTTAACTCGAAAATCCAATTTTTATAACCAGCTTAAAACAAAAAACAAAATCTTTTTTAAAGTATAAAATAAGAAAATATTGTTTCTGAATGTTGATGGGTAATTTTTATTTCATGTATTTGTGGCCATTTAGCAATTCCATTGTTTATCTGAAACGAAATTATAGGGAGTTTTTCTCTTGTTATTTTGTGCTGAAATATTGATGCAAATTAAAAACATTTCTGAAACATAAGTACACATAAATTTTAGTTGCTGAATTTTTGGATCATTGATTATGTCATTAACTATGCATTCTTCTCAGCTATTATGCACACACACACGCACACACGCATGCATATATCTATATATCTATCTATCTATATATGTGTAATTTCGTGTTACTGTATTTTATTTTATATATATATATTTCGCTATTTACATTTAAAGTTCCTCTATATTTACTAACTAATTGGCTATGGCCGATGGGTAAGATCCCCGACTACGAATCAGTGGCGATTTATGATCGAGGTTCGCGCCTACCGACCGTTAAGAATTAGTTCCTACACTGAAGATTGCGTTAGCATGAAACATCGATGTCTGTAGGTATTTAAATAATTAATATTTATTTATAAAAATATTATTGTATATATATATATATATATATATATATATATATATATATATATATATATACAATAATATTGCAATATATATATATAAAGAGTTCGAACACAAAACGCGATAAATCCAAATCGTCTAAATTGAGACCGTAAACAATAAAAACACGAATAAAATCTAGACATCGAATGAAAGCTGATTTTAAATGAAATCAAAAATAAATTATTTCGGTATCATATTATATAACACATAGTTTTGGGGTGTCGTCGAGTGTTGAAATTCAACACTTTTTGTAGGGACAGTTTCGTGATTTTGAAAATGGCGTTTATCGCGTTTTGCATTCGAACTCTTCATATATATATATATATGGTAAAATGAAAAAGGAAAACCAAAAACTGGATGTTTTTTATGTGTACATCAACGTTTCGTCTTTATTTATAAGACTTCATCAGGATGATGATATAGGGAAAAGATATCATGCAAGCACAGATACATGTAGGGTAGACATGTTGGGAAGAAAAATAAAATAAAATGAAAAATAATGGCAGCGTCTTGCTGGACGTCCGTACTTGTTAGAGAATGAAAATGAGTGGGAGAAAGAAACGATTAAATGAACATAAAAGGGATATAAAAAACAACAACCCTCTTAGTGCACTTTTCTCCCATGCTCTAGAATATGGTCATGCATTCAAATTTGAACAAGCCAAAATCACTAAACACATCCACAACAAATCTCGGCGAAGATTATTGGAAACTGCACTCATCACATCCTCCACTACTATCAAGCAGCGAAATGGTTTCTTTAACCTATCACCCTTAATAAGCAAGATCATCCTCACAGAACAAAGTCTTTTGCCTGATCATGGCTAACTTTTATTTTCATCTCTAACCTTATGACACTCTTCCATTCACCCACACCCTTCCCTCTTCTCCCTGAATCTTCTCTTATTTTTCCTCACTTTTTTTTTCCCTCACATTTTTAATACTACAGTCCAAATAAACTTTCTCATGTTCCAAATATTTCAAATATTCCTCACCCACCCTTTCAATCACCCCCCTCCCCCACCCACTCCAATCCCTCACTCATTGCTATCATTTTCCAAATATTTCAAATATTTCACACCCTATCACGACAAATCCTCCCTCTTCCCCCTCTCATCCATTTTCTCCCATACCTCTTCTTAAATTCCCTCATTTTCTCCAAACGCTCTCTAAGACCATAACTTTCGCCCATCCACCAAAATCACAGCCCCCCCTCCCTCTCTACCCATCCCCATTTTCCCTGCATACACCCCCCACACACAAACATTCCAACTCACTCTTCCCCTTCAATCTCGACCACAGCCATCTGGTCAAACACCCCCTCCCCCTCTTCCTCCAATCTCTCTCTGCCATCCATTTTACCCCTGCTCATCCCCCACCTCTTTCTCTCATCGCCAGCCACAGTAGTCCTTGCTCCCTCCACCCTTCCCCTTTTTTTTTTTTCTCCCACTCATTTTCATTCTCTAACAAGTACGGACGTCCAGCAAGACGCTGCCATTATTTTTCAAATTATTTTATTTTTCTTCCCAACATGTCTACCCTACATGTATCTGTGCTTGCATGATATCTTTTCCCTATATCATCATCCTGATGAAGTCTTATAAATAAAGACGAAACGTTGATGTACACATAAAAAACATCCAGTTTTTGGTTTTCCTTTTTCATTTTACCATCACGTCGGATTACCTTCATCCTTCTCTTCCCATATATATATATATATATATATATATATATATATATATATATATATATATATATATATATATATATATAGCTCTTATAAATAATACAATACAAATAGAGAAGTCTCTAGTACTTGACAATGTTTATAGAAAAAGCATTGAGATATTACTAGTGAACAGCGCCAACCCCGTAGTCAAGTGGTTAGAATTAACTAGATGTTCGTGGGTTCGATCCCGGTTTAGAGCAGGTGCTAATTTAGCTGTACTGAAGAGCTATGATATAGCGAAACAGTCTGTCGGTTGATGACTATACGTATATATCGAGCGGAAATAGTTTGACATTGAACTGGCTTTGCAGACTCATTCTTTCTGATTCAAACAATTTAACCAGAGCTCAATAGGCGAACCAACGGGTCACGTTGTTTTTTCTGGTACAGATGTAGATGCATACAATATAGTGAACTTTTCGAACCTTTTTTTATAATTATTTAAAATGACTTATTAAACAATTAAAATCAATTATTTATGGTTTCATTTTAGTTTTATCTGAAAGAGATTAGTGTAAAAAAAATTTACAGTAATATTACATCTTTAATTAATGTTTAATTCATAAAAAGAGTTTTTTTTTTCTTTCTCATAATATGAAATGAAAATTTAAAAAAAATTTTTGAATTAAAATTCTAAAAATTTTCAATAATTTTTTGATTGGGGAAAGTAACATTTTTAAAAATAACGAACCCGTATGTGTAACAATATTTACATAAAACAGCATGAGTGACGAAGCAATTTTTAGTCAAGGCCTCGAGAAATCCACCAATCAACAATTTCTCATTCACCTTTTTTAACAAGTTATGTTTTCATTTGGCGCGCTACGGATGCACATCAATGTAAAATTTAACAGTGAAAGTAAAAAAAAATCGATAACTCG
>OY744516.1:7192240-7224740 GCA_963556195.1 Sepiola atlantica | reverse complement strand
TCTAACAACAACAGCAACAACAAAACAAACGATTAAGTTAGTGCTTGTTGTAGTCTGTAAAATGCTGAAATATGGAGAGAAAGCTCACAAGACAGAGATCAAAGGATGATATATAATGTATTAAATAAAGGCAGGAAAATCTGTTGCAAAACTAATTGATTAAAGACCAGCTAAAAATGTGTCTCTGTAACGTCGGAATAGACCGACTCTCTTGAATGCGTCAGATTCAAAATGAAGTGCAGGTTTCTTCGCTATTGAATGTTCGGCGATCACATTCAAAAAGAGGGAGCGACATTTCTTGGTGTCTTCTCCGATCAAACACAGCATTCAAAAGAGGACGGAAAATGGATTTTTGCATCCTACCCGTCAAAATTAAGTGTCTCTTCATTGGTCAAGGAGAATTACTCTGACCAACTAAAGGGGACTAGTTGGGAATTCAAGGGCGGTAATTCATCGTCAAAAAAAGGGAGAACTATTATTTTAGAAGAAAAGAAGGGAAGGTAACCCTTTTTTTTATATTCTTTGTTCGCTGTCCAGACAGTGGCTGGCGACGACAGATCGAATCCAGAATTCAGAAGTTGTAATTAAAATAAAATAAAGTACAAACAAGTGCAAAGTAAACCGTCATCTTTGTTGTTTATTGGTGTCCGGCGCGAACACAGACCCCACACCATTAGGTAAAAGCCTCTAATAAAAAAAAACGAAAAATAGAAGCATTGGATTTCTCGTAAAATTTTGCGGGGACTTCGTGCCTCTGTTGTTTACAAATAAAACTTCCTAAACAGCTTTTTGAATAAGGGTGACGTCAGATTGGGTTATTTTAAATCACGAATGGACGTATCCAGCATGACAGGTTGGGGGAGTATGCGTATACGCGGTCGGCCGCGAGTGTAGACGGGAGTGGGTTGGTTCGTGTTTTCAGACATGACAGATCGCAACTATTTATGTCGAGTAAAACCTTGTTTTTCCCCATCCACCCCGAACCTACCCGACTGGTCCGACGAACGGGTTGATTAGTGTGACTTTCATAATTAGTTGCTTAATAATTATGGAGGGTACCTGCTTACTCATCTCTTTGCTCTGTCCGGTGGGTAGGGCGAACATCAAGAATTATACGGGTGGCAAGTGAAGAATGAAATGTCGATGTAGGCCGCTGTCTGTGTATATGCCTTTAGGCGCGTGTGTATACGTGTGTTTGTTTAGATGTCAGGGTACATACCCGGAAAAATCTGTTTTGTCAACCAATCATATTTGTCAGGAGGTGCTAAATTAATCTCGAATTCCTGCCCGTGGGGTATCTAGATTAGCGCGATTAAAGTGCTAAGCACTGGCCTACCGATTGATTCTCCCCCCCCCCTCGGAACGAGGATAGAAACGATTTCCGGGTCAATAACAATAATACATCAATCCCGCCTCCCCGACTCGTTATAAATACGTTGCTATTTCCACCAACCACCACCACCACCACCACCACCGCCGCCCTCATTCAAATGGCGGTAGCATGCGGCACAAGGTCGTTTTAATGAGAGCTAACTAGCACTTTTCGATTGTGTGGCGCCATAAGGGTAGACGTATACCATTTATAATTGTCCCAATTAACTTGCCTCCCCACGAGGGCAAAATGAGAAATAATCCAGCTGTCCGCCAAATTAGCACTCTGGATTCGGACAAAAAGTTAAAAAACAAACAAACAAGAATTCAGGTTTTACAAGGAGTTCTCGTCATCTGACCGATAGTAAAACAGATACTACACTTGAATTATCTATTTGAAAAAAAAAAATGGAAAACAAATTTAGCAAATTTGGCACAAGGCCAGCAAAAGTGTGAGGAGTAGAGGCCCGTGGTCATCCTCTGCCAATCCTACTCTTAGTTAGACGCATTTTGACCCAATCGTCGAAGCATTGTTTCTTTTTATCATTTGTCCATCACTTTAATTACAGCAGTCACCAAAATACCACATATACTCTAAAATATTTCCAATGGTTTGAAATCAATTTTATTTACAAAAGATATCTACAATTTTATTGGAAACAGGAATGGAAAAAGGTGTGTGCCAACAAATAAAACACCCCCAAAAGAAAGAATAAACAAAAACATCAAATAAAATCAGAGGCAGGTTAGTATGACCCCCCAAACCTTTTCTAAAAGTAGATCGCCACTGTTTTTAAGTTTGTGTAGAATCGAAAGCAAGTAAGTCAATCTCTAAGTAGAAGTGGGATTTAAGTGAGAGCAAAAGAAATGGGGATGGAATTAGGAGTGGGTGGTGTTCTACGTTGTATTTTTTTAAACGCGCAGATAAGTCCAACACATTTGTTATACTCCCCAAAGAACAATATCATTTAAATGTTGATGTGTCCGATAAAATGTCTTGTAATTTAGAATTATATTGTTCTTTATCGAGCCAAAAGAAATTCCTCTACAAATAAAATATTTTATAAAGCACTTGCCGATATTAAACAAACATTAATTAACAATAACTTTCCTAACTATATAGTTGATCAACAAATAAAACGCTCTCTAACCGCCATAAATAAAAACTCTAACAACAACAATATTAATAATAATAATATTAATTTGTTTTATTGTAACCAAATGCACTCCAACTATAAAGTCGATGAAAAAATAATTAAAAATATTATACACAAACATATATCCCCCGTAGATAATAACTTTAAGATTAGATTTATTATTTATTACAAGAAATCTAAAACCATAAATTTATTAATAAAAAATAACCCGGCCGACATAAGCTTACTAAAAACTAGTAATGCCATATATGTGTTCAAGTATCAGAGAATGTGTCTCTGCAAACAACACGTATATCGGCATGACTAGAACTAGCATATCATGCCGACTAACTTGCCATCTCACCTCCCCTCAAAGTTCCATCTACCAACACTTGATAACACATAGCATCCCCAAAAATGAACTCAGGAATATTTTATCCAAGAACACGGCCATTCTTGGGATCTCATATTGCAGTATTCGTCTCCCCATGATGGAAGCGTTGTTTATTCAAGTAAATAAACCTAGTATCAACCATGCTCGTTATGAGGGGGGCGAAGGTATGTTGAAGTGTTGTTGAAGTGGTATTGAAATGTTTTTTTAAAAACGTCTTCATCAATCTTTTATTTTGCATACTCATTCATCCGCCTGAAGATGACCGACGTCGGTCGAAAATGTTCGCGAAAATATGGCGATTTTTTATACAACATGGACGACAATACCAAATCGGTCGTGCGACGAATCGAAAAACGAATCAAAAAATAATTAAACAGAAGCTGTCGCTACTGTTTAACAAAACATATATATATATATATATATATATATATATATATATATATATATATATATATATATATATATATATACAGATATGTGAGAGAGAGAGATTTACGATTCCAAACATTTTTCAAATGATGTTCCAAATAAAAAAACACAAATATCATGGTTGTTTATAGCTGTTTCGAGGCAGCGTTTATTTTAGGTCATACATTGAAGCATAAAAATGTAAACTTTATATTCAAAAGATACTTTTAAAATTTAAATTTCCGTTAGTGCCTTATATATGTGTGTATATGTGTCTCCACAGAGAGGTGAGTAAATATAAAATATATGTGTGTGTATACATATGTGTGTCTATGTATTATATATCTATATCTATATATCTATATATATATCTATATATATATATATATATATATATATATATATATATATATATATATATAAATAGATAGATAGATAGATAGATAGATAGATACACGTTGCTTACATTATGTTTTGTCTGTCTAAGCCGTAACATGTTTGATATGTTCTGTTAGATTATTTTCTACTAAACCAAAGATTATATATATATATATGCATATATATTTACATACAGCATAATTCCCGTTAGATCATCGAAGTCAAGCAACGTTGAGCCAGACAATGGGTGACCATTTGAGAATATCAGGTGCTGTGTGTGGCCTTGAGAGGACATGGGCTCCACCATGTTATATCATGCCACAGAAAAGTCATGACAGATAAAATATCTGCCAGACACACTGACGACGCCCCTTGACGTTATTAAATATCATATATATTTGTATTCGTGTTTACGTGTATTTATATATGATTGGGTATATGTTTTGTTATTCTATCTATTACTATGGTCTATATGAGTATATGTGGGGGAATGGATTATTGTCTGAGCTTCGTATTTTGAGTTATTTTCAGGTGTGGGTGACATGCAGGTGCTGTTTTCTTGTTATAGGAAATTTCAATCTTCAGATTTCGAAGTTGTATTTTAACCGTCTTAAACCATTCTTATTATCTTCGTTTTTTGATTTTTTCAATTTTGAGTTGAGTTTAATAATTGATCAGATTTATCGAGGTATTTGTTGAGAAGAATTTTCTTGTGTTTTTGTTCTGCTCTTTTGGTGGAATTTGAGACTTTTTTTTACATATATATTGAAGCCGGTTTTAAAATCATAATTTCAACAGTATGTTCTGAAGATAGTGAGCGTTTATAATTTTTATGATTCGTTGTATGACCTAAAATAAACGCTGTCTTGAAACAGCTGTAAACAACCTTAATACCTTTATATATGCTCTTTAGTTTGAACTTGATTTGAAAAATGATTTTAATCGTCAAAATTTATTTATCAATTTCTCTCTCTCTCTCTCTCTCTCTCTCTCTCTCTATATATATATATATATATATATATATATATATATATATATATATATATTTGAATTTTTCACTTAGAAAAACGATTGTTCAGTGAAGACCGGGATTATTCCAATAAAAACAAGCTCGATGATACTCGATTACAGGATACAGAGTATTTATACGTGATTTTTTGATAGCTTACCAAAGCATTCCGTTCAGGAGCCCAATCAATACGACACCATCTTTTGTGGTGTTGTTTGGGATCCTGAACGGAATGCTTTGGTAAGCTTTCAAAAAATCATATATATATATATATATATATATATATATATATATATATATATATATAATAAGGAATAAGGTAAAAGAAATACCTTTGAAACATTTAAAGATGCGATATCAATTTTAAAAGAAAAAGAAATCGAAACCGATTTTTTTTTCTTTTTATAAACTTTCATTTTTTTTAGTTTATAGTGATACAAATATTTCGCCAATTGAAAACTTGGCTTTCTCAATGTGTCTGTATATCCTCATCTTATCGGATTTGGATTTTCCCGGCTTCTGTTGGTGCAACCGGGCTTAAGGGATGTTGTTGTTGTTTTCCACTTTCAAATATGAGATCGTGAATGCACACAAGATAGGTATAAAATTTAGGGTTCATATTTTAAATTTTTTTTAAGCATCTAATTGAAATTTAATAAGGAATAAGGTAAAATAAATACCTTTGAAGCATTTAAAGATGCGATATCAATTTTAAAAGAAAAAGAAATCGAAACCGATTTTTTTTCCTTTTATAAATTTTCATTTTTTTTAGTTCATAGTGATACAAATATTTCGCCAATCTCAAAAAAAATATGAACCCTAAATTTTATGTTGTTTCTGACCGGTAGTGCAGGAGCCATAACTCTTAGGTAGCACTAAGAACGGCTGATCCACCAACAAGTGTATAATATCGTGGATAGCTGTACGTGCAATGTCACGCATGGGAAAAGACTCTGCGGTTATCCCCGTTGGGCTTTTCCGAAGGCCATAACCCCCATGTATCAAGTCTCAACTAATGGACTGGTTGTGTGAGCTTATTGGCACCAAACAAGCACCCACTTTGCCCTCCCACTTTATCTAAAACCAAAATGACAATACAAAGAAAAAGAAACGAACCCAAACCAGACACACATCTAAAAACATTTTTGCCTCCGCCCTTGAGGCTGGCATTCACAAATATATGGGGGCCTAGAACCAACATCAATTACATCTTTTCTCCTAGTAAACTCCCCGGATATCCTAGAACTAAGTGAAACAAGCATCTTACTTCACAGCTCCCAATTTAGGATGACCCCCCCCCCCAATATTTTCACCCTAATTCTCAGTAGCCCCTTACGTCTACAGTGGAAGCTTGCCTTATTTGGCGTGAACGTTGTTAAAAATAACATTATTGTTGAGCCATCATCTTAAATAATCCAATTCTGCCAAGATTCAACGCATCGTTATCAATCATAATGGCTTTGTCTTATCGTCCACATGATAAACTGGTAACCCCCATCCTCGAATGACCTCTGAGCCTTGATAAGCGGTGACTCGTTATCACATAAAAAAACAATGTCAACAAATACTTTTATTCATCTTCATAATATTTTTCATCATTTAACTAGTTAATCCTTATCCTCGAGTGGCTTTTGGCCTTCATAAGTGGTGATATTAGTAAAAAACAAAAAGAGAGAGACTCAAATATGCTAATTATGCCAGCTTATTCTCTAGGTTCTGATTGGCTGTTGATTTATTGTTTGGATACTGTAATCAATACATTGATGGAATCTGTTAATTTGTGATACTATCGTGACCCCGGGTGAGGGGAGGACGAAGGTCACCCAGTGTTGTGTTCTGGGTTACTCAACATTAAATATAGCCCGAGATCACGAGGATCCCATTCGTTCCGACTAGTTGCTCCGCCAATAGCCGCACGCTTCGCTGTGTTGAAGATCCGCGGATCTTTTGCATTCATGCAGCTATGTCAGGAACTTAGCTAAGAAGTCAGTTCTGTTAGCAACCCCAAACCAATAAAACCTCGCCGTGAACAATAACACATATTTTTATGAGATATGGAAATTGTACCCTTGCAACCTTTTAAATTTTACAACATAAAATTGTTTGTCAAAAAATCATTTCTTAGTTGTCTTGACTTTATCTTTTCAAATTATAACTAAACTTTATCATGAAAATCAAATATTTGATAAGTCTGTTTGCATCGGCCATAGTGTTTTTTTTTACCATTGTTGATTTCAATATAAAAAAAATAAATATAAAATTTCAGTTCTCTCGTACAGCTGTCATTTTAAACTTGGAGATTACTTTTTAAATCAAATTGGGCACGATAATAATATTTGGGGTGTATAGCATTAATTCATTTTAATTGGGTCATTCCATAACATAATTAATATCAATCAATCAATTAACAACTTAATTAATTAAAATTTCACCAGCAAGTTCATCATCGTGTCACAAAGTTATAACCCGATTTCTTTTTGTCTTCTAACTAGACGCTAGTTTGGAACTTCATTCTGAGAACAGGAATGGTGCAAGCAAAAGCTGGTATCGCCAGATGGGGCTACAGAACGGGCTTTACCATCTGCGAATGCAGCACTGACTTGTTTGTCATCTACTGCCCAACCAGTGCAGTTTGAAAGATCTTACAGAGTTTAATGATATTGAAAAGGACTATGTACAAATGTGGGAAACTGTCGATAACCACATTCTTTAAACACGCAAAGAAAAGGTTCGATGGTATAGGATTATCAGAAAAAGTTCGATGGTAAAGGATTATCAGAAAAAGTTCGATGGTATAAGATTATCAGAAAAGGTTCGATGGTATAGGATTATCAGAAAAAGTTCGATGGTATAGGATTATTAGAAAAAGTTCGATGGTATAGGATCATCAGAAAAAGTTCGATGGTATAGGATTATCAGAAAAAAGTTCGATGGTATATGATTATCAGAAAATGTTCGATGGTATAGGATTATCAAAAAAAGTTCGATGGTACAGGATTATCAAAAAAAGTTCGATGGTATAGGATTATCAAAAAAAAGTTCAATGGTATAGGATTATTAGAAAAAGTTCGATGGTATAGGATTATCAGAAAAAGTTCGATGGTATAAGATTATCAGAAAAGGTTCGATGGTATAGGATTATCAGAAAAAGTTCGATGGTATAGGATTATTAGAAAAAGTTCGATGGTATAGGATCATCAGAAAAAGTTCGATGGTATAGGATTATCAGAAAAAAGTTCGATGGTATAGGATTATTAGAAAATGACGTTTAGAATTATGAATAGTGATGGAATATTCAAAGTGGGGTTAAGGTTGAGTGAACGAAAGACGTGTATTCGAGGGGCATAACATATGGACAACAACAATCTTATGTTTGCTAATTTTTTGATACTTAAGATTATTTGGATTATTCCTATCTTGGTTATCATTTTCACGACGTTTCGGCCAACGCAATCTCCGACCTTCTTTACGTGTATCCTTTTGAACTCTGCAATCTTTATGGCAAACTCGGACCCCGTGGTGCAACGGATGAAGACGTTGAATAACTAATTAGTTTGATGTGACTGTCTTCTGGGGGTTGAAGGCTAAATCCCTACTACAGGCGATAAGAAGTAAGAATAAAATAACATTTTAAATAACTTATTCATGGCTGACGTAACGAGAACAATCTACTCTCGTTGATTAAATAAAGGATTCGGTTCGGAATTACGTATATGTTTCTTGAATTCGCCATAAAGATTCTTAGATCGAAAAGATGCACCTGTAGAATTTTATAATTTCACAATTTTGCTTAGTTTTTCCGACGTATCAACCTTTTTGGAGTATTTAATAGCGTCGCACAATATTTTTAACGATTCATAGAATGCGATCAGTAGAACACAAATTGCTATTTTTCAGGTCGATACATTTACTAACAGCGTTTATGGTTTGAATAACTACAATAATCCGATAAGACTATATACTCGGCGTAGCTTATTTCATAGTCAATGATGGTATCCATTATGTCAATAACGCACCTCACAGTTTCTGAGAGAATATTATTGAAGAAGAAAAAAATTCTCTATTTGTTTGCCTTTGTACATACGTTAATATACAACAACAGCAACAATAATTACAACAGCAACAACAACAACAGCAACAATAAAAACAACAGCAACAATAATAACAACAGCAACAGCAACAATAACAACAGCAACAACAGCAACAATAACAACAACAACAATAATAACAACAGCAACAATAATTACAACAGCAGCAGCAACAACAACAGCAACAATAATAACAACAACAACAGCAACAATAATAACAACAGCAGCAACAACAACAGCAACAATAATAACAACAGCAACAGCAACAATAACAACAACAGCAACAGCAACAACAGCAACAATAATAACAACAACAATAATAACAACAGCAACAATAACAACAACAGCAACAGCAACAACAGCAACAATAACAATAACAATAACAACAACAACAATAATAACAACAGCTGCAACAACAACAGCAACAATAATAACAACAACAACAGCAACAATAATAATAACAACAACAGCAACAATAATTACAACAGCAACAACAACAACAGCAACAATAATTACAACATCAGCAAGAGTACCCCTCTAAAGTCGAACGATTCCTCACCATCATAAAAGCGGTGGCAATGTGGTAGTGCAAGAGCTATGTCGTCTGGAACTCTGATTCCTGGTATGACCACCCAAAGCGGATTGATCGGATACTCATCAGTATTAGGGCGGCAACTCGTCTAAAAAAAGCTCTGGTGAAATTAAAAGGCGCCTGCATCGGGATCCGGTGGCCTCTCGTCGGTTTTGCCAATACGTCTACGGCAAGCAAGAACGGCAAGTTACATGAACTGCTTCAAATCAACGAGAAAGACCTCGATCGAAATCAGAGGATATTGACATCTCTACATTCTACGCTGCATTCAGGTTGACCTCCTCCCACTTTCCCTCCTTCTCCCCCCCCCCTCAACAACAATAACAACAGTAGTACCCACTAAAGTCCAACCCTTGGTCACCATGGTAGAGGCAGTAGCAACTTGGTAGTCAGAGCTATTCCGTCTGGAACTCTGATCTGTGGCAGAGCCACCCATGGTGGACAGGTCTGACACCAAGCGGTATAGGGTCGCAATCCGGTTAACAGGGCTCGTATAAAACATTCAGGAAGAGTCGGTATCAGAATCCGTCGTCCTCTAGTTGTCTGTCTCCGTGTGTTTGCAAGCAAAGACGTGTCAGGCGCGGAACCGCAAATCAATGGAATGAGAGTGGCAACGTTGCTTCTGCGCCATTTTTTTTGCGTTCTGAGCCAAACCTTCCCCGACTTCGCATGCAACCGCTGGGTCTTACTGTTCTCGTTGTCGAGGGTAAACCCCTGTAACCCTTGCAGGGTAATGAATAACTGCGACCACTGAGGAGGACTTCATGCAGACCAGACAATCTTCGTGTGCTCAATACAAACATCTTAAAACTCGCTTAACAAAAAGACAAACAGCAACAACAACAGCAACAATAACAACCTGATCACTGCCAACAACAACAGAAAAAGACACAACAACAACAACAACAGAAAAAGACACAACAACAACAACAACAACAGAAAAAGACACAACAACAACAACAGCAACGTCAATAACAACAACCAGAGAAACAACAACGCCACCAACAGTGAATGGATGCGCCTCTGTGCACGCCTATAGACGCGCACGAACACCAGAGCAGACGAGCTCGACGCGCATGCGCGTGTAAAATGATAGCCTCGTCTTCGGTTTTCTATTGAAATGTTTGAGAAGGCGGCATTTAAAAATCTGGTTCAATGCTTTGCTTTTCTGCGCGTGGCAATCTAAAACAACAGATCAACACCAAGAACTAAATGCGGGGGGCGATGTCTTTTCCTGTTTATTTGGGCCACGGTATCGTGTCATG
Organism: Sepiola atlantica; assembly: GCA_963556195.1. Classification (NCBI taxonomy): domain Eukaryota; kingdom Metazoa; phylum Mollusca; class Cephalopoda; order Sepiida; family Sepiolidae; genus Sepiola; species Sepiola atlantica. The sequence goes on along the minus strand of OY744516.1, from coordinate 7,214,099 downwards.
GCGCTTTGGGCGAGACAACGTAGCAAAGTACACGACACCCTCGCCAACACGTTTCTTCTGTGTTTCAATACGACATATAACAGAATATATATATATATATATATATATATATATATATATATATATATATATATATATATATATATATATTTATTTTGGTACAGAAAAATAGTATAATATTCGTACCGTCGGTTTCAAACACGGAAGGACTAAGCCGTCTGGCTCTCTTCAGCTTCTGTTGTCGTCTGCTTCGGAAATGTGAAGTCACGTGTCACTCTTGTTTGGACGCGTTATTTGCTTAGAGCGTTGTGTATGTTTGTTTAAATTTAAATTTAAATTTAGTGTAAACGGGAGGAGGTTTAAAGAGATATAAAAAGATATAAAAATAATAATAATAAAAAAAAATGATAATAATAAAAAAATAAAAATAAAATAAAATAAATAGACATAGTAGACTTCTACCCATCCATAACAAAAGACACCCTAGACAAGACCTTAAACGTTGCACTTTCACATACAAACATCAGTCAACTAGAAAGGGACACAGTACTCCAAGCAAGACAAACTCTACTTTTCTTCGAGTGAAGGGCCTGGGTTAAAAAATCAAACCCAGAGGACTCATTTGATGTTGCAATGGGGGCCAATGACAGTGCAGACATCTGCGACTTAGTCGGCTTATTCACATGAGATACGCTCCAAAATAAATTCACAGACCATTTCTTTGGTCTTTACAGAGATGACGGACTCTGCCTGTCACGCAACCACAACGCAAACACACTAGATAGATTTAGAAAAGAATTAACAAACACCTTCCAAATACTCGGTTTCAAAATCACCATTAAAACAAATTTAGACCAAGTGGATTTCCTAGATACTACACTGAACCTTACAAACAACACACATGCCTTTCCACAAACCCAATGAAACACTCAAATACATACACAAGTGATCCTGACACCCCACTGTCTTTAAAAACAAATACGGCACTCGCGACCCGAATATGACAACTTAAAGAAGAAAATACACCCTTTACCATCATAAATAGATGTCCTCTATGTGACGCTGAAAAATACCATATATCAAGGGCCATCATTGACCCGAATACAGCCTGTTTGAATATTCGCGATGAAATCTTTAAGGGATGCATCGACAGGAGAAAAGCACTACTCATAAACTGGTCTTACCGATACACATAAAAGCCTAACTACTCCCCCCTCTGCTAAATACATAACCCCATTATTGCCCTATTGAATACCGACTTCCATTCCAGAAAATTTTCCCAACTATCACTCCTTATTAATATAAATAAAATTAAAAAATACGAACAAACACCTTAATCAACCCGATATCCACACTAATTTTCAAGAACAATTATTTCAACTTTCCCAAAAATATTTCTCCAGTCATTAAGAAGCTAACACCTCCATATCACAACATTATTATTACTCCCATAAGTCCCCAAACGGTTTCAAACCATTTAAAATCTCTACAGAGTTACTGCCCTTAGACCGCCCGGATGATACCTTTATTTAAATTCCTTCGGGATTGATTTAAAGTCCTTTAATCCAGGATTTAAACACGATATTAAGTAATGTTGTTCCTTTTAAACGCCTTTAATCCTTAAACCATCTCTCTCCCTCTAATTCCTTTAGAACACACATCATCATACCCCAAAACAGTAACGGCCACATATACGAATGTTATAATATTGACTCACGGGAATTATATAGAAATAATTTTTATTTATTTATTTATTTATTTTATTTATTTTTTATTTTTATTTATTTTTAAAAATTTTTATTTTATTATTATTATTTTTATATCTTTTTATATCTCTTTAAACCTCCTCCCGTTTAAATCTCAGCTGTTACTTTTCACCCCCGCTTTTTTTTCAAACCTTCCTTACACTAAATTTAAATTTAAAAAACATACACAACGCTCTAAGCAAATGACGCGTCCAAACGAGAGTGACACGTGACTTCACATTTCCGAAGTAGATGACAACAGAAGCTGAAGAGAGCCGGATGGCTAAGTCCTTCCGTGTTTGAAACCGACGGTACGAATGTTGTACTAATTTTTCTGTACCAAAGTAAATAAATATTACGCTCTTAATTTTTTATTTTTTAACTTTAATTCTTAATTAATCGAGCATTCTGCTGGGATTTTTCCTGCTATATTACAAAGAAGTTATATATATATATATATATATATATATATATATATATATATATATATATATATATATATATATATATATATATATTAATGATAATAGAATTAACGATAAGTGAAGTATCGTAAAGTGATCTATCGTGATACAGTAAAGCTCGATACGTTGAGTAGAGCAATCAATTTTAAAGAAAGGAAGATGAAGATAAAAAATTGCATAAAATTACATAAAGTTACATACAATTAATACAAATTTTATTACATCGAAAGTTCAGATGCAAGGAGTTACATTAATCCTTAAACCATGGTTTTTCAAAGATAAAACTCTTCTCGTCAGAGGATAAAATTTGGTAATGTGGTATTTATAATAGATAGATATTACCTAGTTCCATTTCACTTTGAAAAATTGAAGAATAAAACTAGAGAGGTTGGGGATAAAGAAATAAATGGCCGGGAAGGGAAAATTAGCAGTATTGAGTGGCCATTTTCGAAGATAAAAGGGGGCGCTAGCAAAATAGCACAAGTTTGTAGAATTAGAGAGAGTTTTTTAATAATTTTTACAGGGTTTCAAGTAATAGGTAGAGGGTTCAAAATAACTCACTTGGTCCGTATGGATTCGTGCTCTGTTATTTGTATAGTTTCGTAGAGTTACAAGTAAAAATCCTGGACTGGTGTTTTTAAATATCCAATTCGGCAAATCCGCCTTTTAGTTACAAGTTACAAGTAAAAATCCTGGACTGGTGTTTTTAAATATCCAATTCGGCAAATCCGCCTTTTAGTTACAAGTTACAAGTAAAAATCCTGGACTGGTGTTTTTAAATATCCAATTCGGCAAATCCGCCTTTTAGTTACAAGTTACAAGTAAAAATCCTGGACTGGTGTTTTTAAATATCCAATTCGGCAAATCCGCCTTTTAGTTACAAGTAAACATCCTGGACGGGTGTTTTTAAATATCCAATTCGGCAAATCCGCCTTTTAGTTACAAGTTACAAGTAAAAATCCTGGACTGGTGTTTTTAAATATCCAATTCGGCAAATCCGCCTTTTAGTTACAAGTTACAAGTAAAAATCTTGGACTGGTGTTTTTAAATATCCAATTCGACAAATCCGAGGTGAAGATTGTCTGTTGATATATGGACTATGATTTTCTACTTATTTGTGTTGATGAAGCAACTTTATAAAAAAGTGTTGCCTTAGAAACGAGCGTACACTAAAACTTTTTTTGGAACTTGTATACTCAATGATGATATGTCATAAGTTTGGCTATTTCTAAGTCGCCATATAAAAGCTCTGGTTGACCTAAAGTTTTAACCATATAGCTGATTTAGTACCTGCAGTATTCGTTTGTGTCTGACGTACTTGATTTACTTCACCTTTGTTGTGTTCTAGAAAGTCTAAGCATTTGACTTTACTCTGACCAAGAAGTAACTGAGGGATTTTTAACTTGAATCGATTCTTTATTTTTGATGGCACCTTAATGGAATCTTCACATGACGAAGACAATGGATATTTACTTGCAAAATTGAACAAAAATGAAAAAAAAAAAATTATGAAAAATAACATATTTTAAATGACCTCCATTTTCAGATTCACAAATTCGCGCCCCTTCCCAAACATGATCCATAACGGATTGCAGGATCACTCAATTACGATTTAATTATTCTCTCATTTCATTCCTGATGTTTTCCTTCAATTCCTGTAGAGTTCTAGATTTGTAGATGTAAACTTTGTCTTTGGTCTTGTCAAGTCTAGGGAACGTGGAGGCCAGTTGCCATTGCCATAACAAGGGATAATCTTGTCGCCAAAACATTGCCTCAGCAACTGCGTGGTCTCTCCAGCCGTATGTTCTGTTGCCCCATCTTGTTGGAACAAAAATTCAGACCGATTTTGAATTCTTGGGCGACGGAAGTCTACAATCATGGTTCAGTCACAGTGAAAAAGAAATAAGGCTCGATAATCTCATTCATCGTCATTGCACACCATACAGTGCACTTTGTGGGATGTAACTGCTTTTGGTGAATCGCCATCGGATTTTCAGAGCCCCAAAATCGGCAATTTTGGGTGTTAACGAATTTATTCAAATGAAAATGTGCTTCATCTGACATCATCAAATTTATCGCTATACTTTAAATTATGTTGTCACTTTGACCGTCTATCACTTGAAAATGCCGTCGATAAGATCTTGATGTTGATAAAACAATTTAACAATTTGGGTACAGGAAGTCTACAATCATGGTTCAGTCACATTTCGTCCTCATCCTCAACGGATCAAGCTGAACTGCTTGCTCAGCGGTTTGTCTTAAACCCCACTTTGGACTCCACAACCACTATCTCAATAATTCCCCACTACGGACGCAAAACATACTTGATGATCTGAGCATCACCCCTTCTCATCTCCTGGATAACATAAAGACTTTGACACCTGCAAAACATATGCACCAGACCCTATCCTTGGTATAGTAATAAATAAATGCTCTACCTTGGCCTTTTGGCTAAGATCAATGTGTAGTATCTGTTTCGATGGATACTGCACCCCATAGACTGGTATTGTCTTGGCCTCCGGGGATTGATTTACGCCGGTCTATGGGTCTGTCCTGTGCAGTTCTAGGAGGTCCACCCTCCCAGGCTTCGCCTCCCCTCTTTGGGGAGGAGTAAGTTTATTGCTTCCTGCCTGAGGCGCCCCTACCGGGGAATGCCGACGGGGCTACCCAGGCAATTTTTAAACCCCACTTTCCCGACCTGACCTTGGGTCACATCTTACTTGTGGGAGTAAGATAAAAACTGGCCTTGTGCCTAACTCCTAGAGAGGAGTAAATCAATACTCAGATGCTCCCTATCCTCTCCAAACTTTATAACAAATGCAATGCTGTACCCCTGTGTTTCTTTTGCAAGTACTTCAACGGAATGTGCTCCGACGAACTTACTGCACTTGTATCTCCTCAACTTGTCCCCCCTAAACGTAAATACCCCCGTCCAACACGACAAGCAGCACCCCTTCACTGTAGAAGTCCCCAGATGCCGGAAAACTTTCTACTCTTGTAGCTTGTTTTCATTGAACCGCTTGGACTTGGAATTCCCTCCCTGCTCCCTGTTTCCCCGACTGTATCAACATGCAACAATTTAAATGTAATGTGAAGAAAAATATCGGTGCACAACTCCTCACTTAGGATAGCCCCTATAAATATTGCCCCTAATTCACAATAGCCCCTTACGTCTCAGTAGAAATATATATATATATATATATATATATATATATATATATATATATATATATATATATATATATATATATATATCGAAAGCATGAAGGGAAGACGAATTTTATCGTTCATGATAAAAAGTTATTTAAGAAAAAAAAAGCCAGCCGACCGGTTTCGCCATCTCTTAACAAAGGCTGTATCGAGGGATTTAAAAATTGTACATATATCATAACGCTATTTTATTTTCTATACTCTCTCTTTTTCACCCCCTTTTTGAAAATCTCTCGTGTTTTTAAATCCCTCGATACAGCCTTTGTTAAGAGAGGGCGAAACCGGTCGGCTGACTTTTTTTTCTTGATTAACTTTTAATCATGAACGATAAAATTCGTCTTCCCTTCATGCTTGCGATAATAACATTTTGTACTCCCCCAAAATCATTATATATATATATATATATATATATATATATATATATATTATATATATATATTATATATATATATATATATATATTATAAGGTTAGAGTGAGAGAACTTTAGCAGAGTGCTCGATTATTACAAAAAATAGGAGCTTATATTTATTTATATTTGTATTACAGAAGATCGTGACAAAATCGGTACCGTCAGTTTCAAATCCTAACAAAGAGGGCCTATAATAGACCCCTTCACCGGACTCTCTTCAGCCTTTGTCTATGTCTGTCTCCCCGGTGAGACAGACATACACAGAGGCTGAAGAAACTCTTTGTTAGGATTTGAAACCGACGGTACCGATGTTGTTCTGATATTCTGTAATACATATATAAATACATACCTATGTTTAGCTTGTCAATGTAAAAATAACTAAATAGTAATAATAAGAACAGCCCCGTTCCTTCCCACTTTGTATACTTTGTTCCGTCCGCATGTCTGACCCCATCTCCTCTTTCTTTATCTTGGTCTCAACTTGTCTTCTCACCTGCTCCAAGGGTAACCACCCATTTCCGTGTCGCCTTCCCAGTTCCGCCGCCCGGCTTTTGAATGTTCTCCTTTTTGTCACCTAACCCGCTCCCCATGATCCTCAGTTGTATCCAGGCCCCCTTTTATTACACACAGCGGCGCACCTGTCCCGAACAAGTCCTTCCACGTTCGTCAGATTAATAACCCTCTTTTAACTTAATTTTATACCCCCCCCTCTCGTTCTCTAACAACTGCCTTCTCTACTTTCCCTTTCTTTATTCCTCTCTTTCTTCAATCTTTTATCGCTTCCTTTCTTATCTCCTTTTCCGTTTCGCTTCTTTCTTTCGTCCATATTTTTCCTTCCTTCCTATTTCCGTCCTTTCTCCTTTCAAACTTTCTTTCCGTTTTCTTTCCCCTCCCCTTTTCCTTTCCTTTCTTCCTTCCTTCCTTCCTTCCTTCCTTCCTTCCTTCCATTTTCCTTCCTTCCTTTTTTCCTCTCTTTCTTTCCTCCCTCCCTCTCTTCCCCCTTTTCCTTCCTTCATTCGTTCCTTCCTCCCTTCACACTTTCTTTTGTTCCTTCTTCCCTTCCCTTTTTCCTCCCTTTCTTTCCTTCCTTCTTTCCTTCATTCCTTCTTTCTTCCCTTCCATTTTCTTTCCTTCCGTCCTTCCTCCCTCCTTTCTTCCTTTCTTTTCTTCTTTCCTTTTTCCCTTCCGTCCTTCCTACCTTTCTCTCTCTCTCTCTTCCTTATTTCCTTCATTCCTTCTTTCTTCCTTTTCATTTTCCTTCCTTCCTTTCTTACCTTCTTTCTTTCTTTCTTTCTTTCTTTCTTTCCTTACCTCCTAACTTCCTTCCGTCCTTCCTTCCTTCCTTCTACCCTTTCATTTTCCTTCCTACCTTTTTCTTTCCTTCTTCCATTCCATTTTCCTTTCTTCCTGATTTTTTCCTTCCTCCTTCCCTCCCTTCCTTCCTTCCTTCCTTCCTTCCTTCCTTCCTTCATTTTCTCCCAGTTTTTTTCCTTTTCTTTTCTTCTTCTTTTTTCATTCCACATTTTATTCATTCCTTCTGTCTTTGTTCTTTTATTTCTCTGCATCCATCATTGCTTCCTTTTCTCTTCTTTTCTTCCATTCTTACGTTCCTTACTTTAAGTTCTTCTTTTTTCCACTTTTCTCTACCCCTTCTTCTTCTTTTTTTCTTTTTTCTTCTTTTTTCTTCTTTTTCTTTTTTCTTCTTCCTTTTTTCTTTCTTTTTTTCTTCTTTTTTTTCTTCTTCTTTTTCTTTTTTCTTCTTCTTTTTAATCTTCTTCTTCTTTCTTCTTCTTCTTCTTCTTCTTCTTCTTCTTCTTCTTCTTCTTCTTCTTTCTTCTTCTTCTTTTTTCTTTTTTTTCTTCTTCTTTTTTCTTCTTCTTTTAATCTTCTTCTTCTTTCTTCTTCTTCTTCTTCTTCTTCTTTTTAATCTTCTTTCTTATCCTTCTTTCTTCTTCTTTTTTCTTATTTTTCTTTTTTCTTCTTCTTTGTAACTTTCTTCGTCTTCTTCATCTTTCTTCTTCTTTCTTCTTCTTCTTCTTCTTCTTCTTCTTCTTTTTAATCTTCTTCTTTCTTCCTCCTTCTTTCTTCTTCTTCTTCTTCTTCTTCTTCTTTTTTCTTCTTCTTTTTCCTTTTTCTTCTTCTTTTTAATCTTCTTCTTCTTCTTCTTTTTTCTCCTTCTTTTTTTCTATTTTTTCTTCAGAGTCTTTCTATCCTCTTTCTCATAAATAGATCTTATATTTCAATTTTCTGAATCGCACCCCTTCCCCTTCACATTTACAACTGACACATCATTTGCCAATAAAAAAAAGAAAGAGAACATCGACCCACATTCCCCGTAAGGCAGATTAGGACAATAACCTCACGAGACAGACTTCATAATAAACAACGAACGACACTGAAACTGCCATCAACAGTTAATTCCCACTTTTTCGTTCTATCGCCAGCCTTACTCTCTTCCTTCTTCATTTTTGTAATTCGTCAAATCCGACGACAAGCGACGGCCGTCTCTTCGTACCTCTCGCAATTCCAAAACGACAAAATTATAATAGTATCAATCTGCGCCCGGCAAGTCTGACTCCCCACTTTCAAAAAAAACTAGACGTATGTAGATGCGTCTTCGTATCTTTATGGGGGGCCTTGTCTGTCGGAATTATAATTTACTTTGGTCTGTCATGGTTATGTTTAAAAGAGTGTTTTCGTTGATCTGTCAGACCGAAGTGTGAACTGTCATTTTTGGTTTGACAAGTTAAACATGGCATTTTCGTTTATCTGTCATGCTAAAGTTTGAAATAGCATTTTCGTTTATCTGTCATGCTAAAGTTCGAAATAGCATTTTCGTTTATTTGTCATGCTAAAGTTTGAAATAGCATTTTCGTTTATCTGGCATGCTAAAGTTTGAAATAGCATTTTCGTTTATTTGTCATGCTAAAGTTCGAAAAGATTGAAATAGCATTTTCGTTTATCTGTCATGCTAAAGTTTGAAATAGCATTTTCGTGCTTTTGTCATGCTAAAGTTTGAAATAGCATTTTCGTTTATTTGTCATGCTAAAGTTTTAAATAGCATTTTGGTTTATATGTCATGCTAAAGTTTGAAATAGCATTTTCGTTTATTTGTCATGCTTAAGTTCGAAATAGCATTTTCGTGTTTTTGTCATGCTTAAGTTCGAAATAGCATTTTTGTGTTTTTGTCATGCTAAAGTTTGAAATAGCATTTTCGTTTATTTGTCATGCTAAAGTTTGAAATAGCATTTTCGTTTATTTGTCATGCTAAAGTTTGAAATAGCATTTTCGTTTATTTGTCATGCTTAAGTTCGAAATAGCATTTTCGTGTTTTTGTCATGCTAAAGTTTGAAATAGCATTTTCGTGTTTTTGTCATGCTAAAGTTTGAAATAGCATTTTCGTTTATTTGTCATGCTAAAGTTTGAAATAGCATTTTCGTTTATATGTCATGCTAAAGTTTGAAATAGCATTTTCGTTTATTTGTCATGCTTAAGTTAGAAATAGCATTTTCGTGCTTTTGTCATGCTTAAGTTCGAAATAGCATTTTCGTGTTTTTGTCATGCTAAAGTTTGAAATAGCATTTTCGTTTATTTGTCAAGCTTAAGTTCAAAATAGCATTTTCGTTTATTTTTCATGCTTAAGTTTGAAATAGCATTTTCGTTTATTTGTCATGCTTAAGTTCGAAATAACATTTTCGTTTATTTGTCATGCTTAAGTTTGAAATATCGCTTAACGTTCAGATTGAATTTTTCTATCGTAAGAATGCTCTTTGTCTTTTTTTCTATGAGTTGTCAGTCTCGTATCGAAAGGATCTTTGCCATTCATCTCGCGTCCAGATGGCTCCATCAAAAAGGATGGTCCTTCTCAACCCGTGAAAACGTTTTTTTTTATATTCGACAATATCCTTTAAAATTAATAGATAAAGAAAAAGATAAAAACACACGTCTATTTGAAACACGCTTGGAAGAAGGCGTGGCTCGTTAAGTCACCAACCATTCAAGAAGACCCCCCCCACACACACACCCGACCCAACATATAAACCTTAACGCATTTATTTTTCAAATTTATATTTTGTCTTTTCATTTGTGTATCTATAATTTTGCTTGTTGTTGTTTTTTTTTTAATATGATAAGACCATCACCCCTGTATATACCACTGTTGTAATTGTAAATTAGTGATAATAGCTGATAGATTATAAATATTCCCCTCAATTGAAATGTTTCAGCTATGCCTTCAAATGCTTCCCAAAGGTTTTTAAACCCATTCTTCTATCAGTACGTTTATAAAATGTATCTAAATTGCAATAATATAAATATATTTGATAATAATATTAAAGAATATGAAACAATTTTTGCAAAAAGCAATAAATTAAAATAATAATAATAATAATAATAATAATAATAATAACTCTTAGAAACAAAATTATATAGCAGAAATCTAGTAAAAAGAAATAAGCACCTGACAGTATCCCTAATAAGATACTCCGGACCATTCATAGACTCTTTATTATAAAGAACTCAGGTACCTTGACCAGAAGACTATAAAATTAATGACCAAACACAACACACTACACACAAGAGACGATACGGACAGACTATACGTGAAAAGAAACGAAGGGGGGGGGGCTGGTAAGTATTGAATAGTGTGTGGAAGACACACAAAACAAGAGCTGGAGAAATGAATAACTCAGGACACAGAAAGGCTAATCACCGCAGCAAGAGACACCGTCTCAACGAACAACTTTGGAAGCACTGAAACCAGAAACAAAAAGACAATAAAAGAAAAGTGGGAAGAAAAACAACTAGATGGACGCTTCATAAGACTGACAAGAGAATAACCCAAACAAAAATAGCTTAGCATGGCTAAGAAAAGGACACTTGAACAGAGAAACAGAATCTTTAATGACAGCTGCACGTAACAATGCGATTAGGACAAACTATATTAGATATAAAATAGATAAAACCCAGGAAAGCAGTAAATGCAGACTGTATGGAGAAAAAGAGGAAACAGTAAATAACAGAACAAGTGAATGCAGCAAACTAGCCCCAAAAGAATGCGCGGGGAAAGAAGTACACTGGGAACTGTGCTAATGTTTGCATTTCGAACACGCGGACAAATGGTACAAACATAAACCAATGACAGTACTGGAAAACGAAAAACAGAAAAAACCCTGGGACATGGATGTACAAACAGATAAACTCAAACGAGCAAGGAGGCCGGATGTCATAATAATCGATAAGAAAGAAAAATCCTGCCAAATCGTAGACTTTTCTGTTCTAACAGCGCACCACAGAGTGAAGATCAAGGAGACGGAAAAACGAAGCAAATACACAGAACTTGCCAGAGAACTGAAAGGGATATTAAGAAAGTCAATAGAATACCAATAATCGTCGGAGCACTAGGAACAGTGCCCCCCCCCCAAAAAAAAAAACAAAGAAAAGAGAGGGAGAAATTGGATCAGTGACACCATACAAAGGACGGCAATGATCAAAACAGCTGCAATCTTAAAGAAAATCCTCGAATGCGGAAACCAACCCGCATAATCTACGAATGATAACCAGTTACATGGAAGTTACAATAGGAAGAAAACAAAACCACAGGAAGAACACCACCGCACACACCAAGGAACAGAAACTGCAAGAAATATAATAAGCTGCCCCCCCCCTAAAAAATGGCTTCGGCTGACACCACACAAAATAGTCGTAGAGGGTCAAAGAAAACGAAAAGACCGAGGAGGGACAGCACTAACCCTAAACCTTCACTCGAAGAATGCGGAGAGTCCTAGGAACTTGGGGAGGCTTATTGTTAACTAAATCCCAGGGGAGACTAATGGTCGTTGCCAGCGAGAAATCAATGATAGGCGGCTGTTGCGATACCGCAAGGTCATTTGTGGTGGTGATCGAGAAGAGGCGGAGAGTACTGAGAATCTGTGAGGCTTGTTGTCACTCAGACTCCCGAGAATACCACCGGTTGTTGCGGATGAGCAATCACTTACGATGCGATAACTCATAGTGAGTAGAGATAAATAACCGAAAGTAAAACATAATTTGCTTTAATCCAATGAAGCAAGAACACAGACTAAATAAATACAACGGAATTTTCTGTTTTTTTTTTTTTTAAACTTTCTTTGTAATGTTCTCGACGCGGTGAGCAAGCTTTTGGTTCTCCGATGCTAGTTGGTGTAATATGCCTCCGAGTGTTCTTATTTCGACCATCTCTAGTGCTTTCGATCGTCGTGATCGTCTGGCCATATATCTTCTAAACTGTTATATTTGTACTTTCTGCTATTGCTAGCTAGGGCATGATTTTAAAATACGCCCATTTGCAAAAATGTTCCGAGGCAGAAAATGATTTGAGAACAAATTGAATCGAAACGGGTTAAAGGGAAGTTATCGTATACTATCATACCGAGTCCTCTGACTTGAGTTCTTCAGAAAAATATATATTAATTAAGTTATGCGACTTCAAGCGTGTCTATATATATATATATATATATATATATATATATATATATATAACATAGTTCACCCCAAACAAGACAGGACGCCACTGTAGACGTGAGGGGCTACTGAAAAAACAAAGGGTGAAGTTGTTGTTTTTTTTTGGGGGGGGGGCAACCTAATTTGGGAGCTGCGCAGCGAGATGTCTGTTTACATTAGTTTTAAATTTCTGCATGTCAGTAACGTCAGGAAAGTGGGAGAGCAGGGAGGGAGTTCTAGAGTCCAGCAGCACAAAGAAAGAAGCTTTTGGAGTAGAAAGCTCTTCGGCATCTGGGGACCTCCACAGTGTATGGATGGGATTTGGCAGATTGTCGGGTTGGTCTAGTGAATCTACGTCGTGGCGGCACCAGAGCAGCAAGTTCATCGGAGCACATTCCATTGAGGTACTTGTAAAACAGGCACAAGAAAGCAACATTGCGGCGATGGGACAGGGGCTGGAGCTTGGTGGACAATGACGGACCTATCAAATTGGCGACTCTTTTTTGGACCTTGTCTAAGAGGGAGAGACTAGCGGATGATGCACCAGCCCAGATGTGGCAACACTACCCTATGCATGGGCGGATGGTGGCTTTGTAGAGATATAGGATAATGTCAGATGTGAGAAGTTTACTGGCACAGTTGGAATACATACATTGTAATCATTGCCAGGGCTGCTGCACAGAAGATTTCAATGTATTTATTCCAATTCATGTTATCTGTGTTAGGCCGAGGAGTTTTAATGATGAACCTCTAGGCAGGGTGCTATTTGCCATGCCAATCTTGTAGTTATTGAAGGAAAGTAGCTTTGTTTTTGCGGCATTAAAATTTACCATCTATTTTTTACCCCATACCACTACAGACTGGAGGTCATTTTCTAAGAATTCAGCCATTGTCTCAGATATGTGCGCGTCGGTTTTGCCCACATGACGAAAGTAGAGTATGGTGTCGTCAGCAAAAATTCCTATCTCAGTCGCAATGGCATCAGGAACAATAGTGGTCCAAGTATAGATCCCTGGGGTACACCGGCATTTATGCCATGTTGCTTAGAAGAACGGTCATCGAGTACTACCTGGATTATTCGTTTTGTTAGAAAGGATTTAATTATATTAAATATTTATTTAAAAAATCTTATTTTACAAAATAATTTGAATACGAATATAAAGTCTCAAAAATAAATTTACTTTTATTTATAAACAAGTCAGTCTTTTTTACTTTAACTCCCACGCAACGCCGAGTAGATACGGCCAGTGTGTATATATATATATATATATATATATATATATATATATATATATATATATATATATATATATATACATATATATATATATATATATATATATATATATATATATATATATATATATATATATATATATATATATATATATATATATATGTGTGTGTGTGTGTGTGTGTGTTATGGGATAAACTATTTCAGGAATAAATAGACTTACCCGGACACAATAAATGCAGTTAACATCTAAACGTCAGCAGTTATGGCCCAGCGCATGACGCATACTTCTGTAACATACTTCTGTTGATACACTTTTGTTAATTGTACCACTGTGTTTGTCTGCAAGACCACAACACTTGCGGGGACTACGGGTTTTGTCTAAAATTTGAATTGTTGAATTTTGAAAAAAAAAGTTTAAGTATTGAATTTTAACAAGCAAAAAAAAAAACCAACGTCACGAAAAGGAAGAAAAACGTTTTCAAAATAAACATTTTGAGAAGTACATTTTCAACCATGACGGTAAAAACAAGATAAATAAATGAAAAAAAAGATCTGGCGATATTTTCTTCTTGTTAACTAGAAACAAAGTAAATAAGTACGAACTTATTTTTTCAAAGTTGCCTCATAAGGAAAAACTACGAACTGTGTTTATTATATATATATATATATATATATATATATATATATATATATATATATATATATATATACACGGGAAGTCAGTTACTGCGAGTGCCCATAGAACATGGAGGATTTTCAAAATGTAATCTTAGAGCTCTTTAAGCATCAGCAAATAAACCACTACTGTTACAGGCTGAGACAGCGTCTTACTGAAATAAAATTGAAACAGAACAATTAGAGTTACACAAGAGAAAAGCTCTCACAAAATAAAAGATTCAAGATGGTCATTCAAACACCTAAATAACAGCAGAAATTATTTGAATTGTCAAATGGGCGGCAAAATGGTACAGATGAAAGTGCGTTATCGCAGAGCGCAATTTTGAATAACATTGATATTTTCAACTACGAGCTGGACAATGATGTTACTTTTGTCCCGTATTTCAAGACATAATTCAGACTGTGAAAACGGGACTGATTTCATAAAGGTTCGGTTACTGTTAAGGAAATTAGGCACAGTGGAACATATGAAATTTGTAAATTACGTGTTACCTTAAAAGACCAGCGAGCTAATTTAGTGAAGCGATACAATTGTTGACGAAATTATTTAGTCCAAATCTTCTCTTTTCCACAAGAGATGGAAGTGTTTGACTCTTACAAGAAATGATAATGAAGACTATACAACTTGTGCGAGCATAGTAAATAACTAATGTGATGACTGTAGGTTATCGGAATTAAGTGCTAATAACTTTAAATGTCTCATATTTGCACAAGGATTGGTGTCGAACATAGACTCTGAAAATAAAAGGAGAGTCCTTAGCAAACTGAAAAATGAGCCAGCAAATAGCCGAGTACTGTCAACGGTTTATTGGAAGGATATTGAACAGTCTAGAGTGCCCCACATCAGAAAAATCCGCAACAAGAACAAATGACTTCAGCAGTTCAATTGGATAGTCAAAAGAGAAGTAATCTGCCCCCTAAACCGTGCTTCAGTTGCGGACGGAGGAATTGGCACAGAGATTGTCCATATAAAATTAGGAAATGCTTTAAATGCGGTCGCATACGGCATAAAAGTACGCATTGCAAAACAAAAAATAAAACAAAATGGAGTTTTATCGGAATCGCCAAGTGCATCGAAATTGAAAATGTTAAAAAAATTGTTTAAATTAAAATATTAAATAGAAACATAAAAAAAGCAATTAGACTCTGGGTCCGATTTATCAATTATTAACGGAGGGAAATGGGCAAGCCAACTCTATAATAATGAAATTGCAAAAGGCATAACCGGAGAGTAAATTAAATTCAAAGGCGAATTGATAGCGACAATCACACTGCAAGGAAAACCCCGAAAACTTGAACTATTTGTGATCAATTACTCGAGACATTTCTAAATTTCAGCTCTGGGATTTTCCGATTAATTCGTTTTGCCAGAATGTTAAAATTTAAAATTCTGCAAATAAATTAAAAAAAAGAATTATAAGAGACTTTTACACAATCTTTTTTTCTGGTGGGTTTAGTGGATGCAATTATTGCTTAGTGGATGCAATTATTGCTTAGTGGATGCAATTATTGCTTAGTGGATGCAATAATTGCTTAGTGGATGCAATTATTGCTAAGTTTGAGTTGAAATCGAGTATACAACCAATTAAAAAAAAAAGCGAATTGTTGCGTTGACGTCAAAAGAACAAAAAATCAATTTAGAATTGAATATGCTCGAGAAAAAGGGAATGCTACAAAGAGTTGAATACAGTATAAAAGTTACGATTTGTTGATGTTTCTAAAAGAGCGTTACAAAAGCGAGGGTACTCCCACAGAAAAACGCTCTACATGATTGTCTACAAATGTATAGAATGACCCCTAAGGATAACGTTCTTGCAGATTATCAGCGGTAGCTAGATTCGCAGGAAATATCAAGACGAGTTTCGCCAAACTGTTATTGAATCATCAGAAACCTCAATGAAAAATAAATGTCAAAAAAGGACGTTTGCAAATTGCAGAAATTTTTTCCCGAAGCATGATTTTCTCTATTGCGAGATTTTAACTTTTCGCCAACTCCTATTGACCTTTTCAACCAAATATAAAATTATGAAAATCAGTAGCGAAATGCTGTTATTTAAAAAACACGTGCAAAAATGGCGTTGCATTATATATATATATATATATATATATATATATATATATATATATATATATATATATATATATATATGTATGATTTTTTTTATTTACACAGACATGTACAAAATCTGCGACACTGGCATGTCGATGTTATCGATCAACAGTTATTATAAACTGAGATCTCATCAGGCAGAGTTAGAATCCGATCTTAAATTTAGATCATATTTGGAAGGAATGAAATGGAGAAAAAAAAGAATGAAATGAAGAAAAAAAGAAGAAAAGAAATTTAAAATTTCAAAATTTGGGGAGTCACGTGGTTGGGACCGTTAAGAATCAAAATGTTAAAATCCAAATCCAAATCCAAATATAAAATATAAAACAAAATAAAATAAAGTGAAAAGAGAGAGATATAATTAAAAGGGTGGAATAAAAAGTTAAATAGATATATATATATATATATATATATAGATAGATAGATAGATAGATAGATAGATAGAGATAGAAATAAAATGAAATCGTCTGTGAATCAAACAGAAGTAGGGGAAGGGGATGTACATGCAACCACGTGACTCCCCAACTTTTTAAATTTTAAATTTCTTTTCTTCTTCTTCTTCTTTTCTCTATTTAATTCTTTCCAAATATTATCTATGGTTAAGATCGGATTCTAACTCTGCCTGATGAGATCTCAGTTTATAATAACTGTTGATCGATAACATCGGCATGCCAGTGTCGCAGATTTTGTACATGTCTGTGTAAATAAAAATAATCATATATGAAAGCTCTATTTTATATTGAGCACTTTTTATAAACCCGGTTGAAATTCTTTGGATTACTACCCTGTGGATGTTTTACCTGGATTATATATATATATATATATATATATATATATATATATATATATATATATATATATATATATATATATATATATATATATAGTAATACATATATATAGTAGTTTTAATATATATATATATGTATATATATATATATATATATATATATATATATATATATATATATATATATATATATATATATATATATCATGAAACCATCCACATGTGTACATTGATTTATGCTATATCCCTGATATCGAACCGTCTTCTCTCATCAATAAACCATTTTATAAGTAGAAAAACGCGGTTTGTACGCCTGTGTCTGTGCGTGCAAAACGGGGTTATGTCATCGAGATGTAAGAAGAAAACAGTTGAATGGACATTTTTTTATGTGATTTTTCAACGGTGAGAGAGGAAAAACAAAATGGCGTCGATATTATCTTTGTCTGCGGTTAAATTGGCGCCACAGACGAAAAGGGGAGACAACGCTTGTTCTCCTTGTTCACATTAACTGTTCAATTTTTCTTTCTGCGGTTGTCTTTTTTCGCACTGCACGTGTTGACCACGATGTGCTGCTTTAGACGATGCACGTGACTAGACGCGACCGGCGACGGGCTGCACAATTCTGCCGAGAGAAAGATCATCATCATCATCATCATCATCATCATCATCATCATCATCATCATCATCATCATCATCAGCAGCAGCAGCAGCAGCAGCAGCAGCATCATCAGCAGCAGCATCAGCATCACCACACTCATAACCACCATCATCATCATCATCATCATCATCATCATCATCATCATCATCATCATCATCATCATCATCATCATCATCATCATCATCGGTAAAATATTCTTACAATGGAAATCTGGCGTAACCCCAAATTAGATTACATTTCTCAAAGATTATGACGCCATATTTTTATAGATTTTTTTCTTTTTTAAATCTGAAACATCACGAATGATTACTTTATTTTAATACTAGCTGTTCCAACCCGGCGTTCCCCGGGACTCTTTTTATTTTCATTTTGTTTTTAGTATCTGTGTCATTTGCTTGTTTTTTTAACAAATCATTTTAATATGATTTTGAAAGTTACATTTAATCGTTTTGTCATTCAGTTATTAACATTCACCGATCAAGTTAATTATAATCGATTGTAACTTGCATTTTATACGGTGCTTGTTTAATGAACATTTTGTGTTTATATAAATATAGCAGACGTTTGTGCGTATTTGCTTGTCTCTATATTAATTAAGTAATAAGAATCGTTCCCGACTTTAAATTAAAGAGAGGTTGTTACTCTCGGAATGATTAAAGTTTCTACCATTCCGGACCTTTAAATATTTAGCAGTAAGCCCCCCCCCCATTTTACAATTTACTGTCTTAATATCTAATTTTTTTTAATATGAATAAATTGATCTGATATTTATACCTTAATACCGTCTCTTGTCATTTCTCTTTGATCGTTCCATCTCCCCCCCCCCCTTCCAGTTTTCAACATTGCATCGCTCCTGCCTCGGAATTCTCATCTTAATACGTACTTGTTTAACAGCAATGCTTCAAGAAAACTACCATGTCCTTATATATATATATATATATATATATATATATATATATCTTCTTATATATGAAGTAGACTTAGATATTTCCCTGTGCCATGTATGGGTATCGTTTTCATACTAAAAGATGGAGATCGACATCAAGTTTGCCAATTATTAGTACATTTTTTGTTTCGTTCAATTTAATCGATTTCTATATTTTGGTCTGTTCGATACCTATTCTAAAGATACAAGAAGTCCGGGAAGTTTTTTTTAATATGACGCATACGTTGGTAACATTGTTATTATTTATTATTTTTAACTTGCTTCCGTACGTTAGGTACTCTGAAATAAGTGATCCCCCCACCACCACATAAGCGTTTTGATCGGCTAGTCTAAATAATTTCTTCATATTCGCGCTTACCGGAATAACAGCTTAACAGACTAAATTTATCGAACACTTTCTGCATCTGGTTATTTTAAACCAATTCTACTTTTACCAAATACACTTACCATGACAGAAGATATTCTATTCCAGCGTTATTAAGCGATTATAGTTTTTTAAACACAATAACTTTGCCTTTTCTACGATTAAATGACATCACTGATGTTATTACGTCATTCCGTTTTTTCATACACGATCTGGCACTTGCTACGTTGAAACCACCCACTGACTTATCTTGAATGCTCATTTCGTCATTATTCCGTCATTCTGTTTTTTTTTTCCTGCGGGGTTTGCCGTGTTGTAGTTTTTTTTATTTATTTACTCCTCCCCAGGAGTTAGGCACAAGGCCAGTTTTATCTTACTCCCACAAGTAAGATGTGACCCAAGATCGGGTCGAGAAAGTGGGGTTTGAAAAGCCAGCGCTCGAGAGGTGAGCACTCTGGCCATTTAAAAATTGCCTGGGCAGCCCCGTCGGCATTCCCCGGTAGGGGCGCCTCAGACAGTAAGCAATAAACTTACTCCTGGGAGGGTGGACCTCCTAGAACTGCATAGGACAGGCGTGCAGTATCCATCGGAACAGATACTACACTTTGATCTTAGCCAAAAGGCCAAGAAGCCCAATTACGGAAAATAGCAACTATTACATTGTCATCTAAGCTTTGCAGTGATTCAGTTTACAATTTTCACAATAAACAAACAACGAGCGATTCAAACAGTTCCTTATGTGATTTCATTAAGATATTAATTTCAACTACAGTGCATACCGTTTTCTTATATAACGAGTCAGCCATTTCAATGGTTTTATTCTTGTAATAAAATCATATTTGGAATAAATAACTTCTGTAGAAACATTATTTTACTGATTAAATTGCATCCACCAGAATGCATTTTGGTTTATTTAAATATATATGTATTATTTACTAAACAGATTAATTATTAAATTACATTGGCTAGAACGCATTTAAGTTTGTTTTTTAAACAAATCACATATTTTAAATTGTATTTAGCAATAATTATATAATTTTCTGATTTTTTTAGATGAGGATTGATAATTTGTATTATTTGGATTATCTGGACTACCGTTCTCATCTTGGATGTTAAAATAAAAACTACATCCTCTCCCTTCCATTTTCTGTGACTGACTCATATTGGGGAAAGGCAGCAATCACAAAAATGTCTGGATTTAATTTTCATCTGGTTATATTTTTTTCCTAACACCTTTTAAATACTTTTGGGGACTTTTATTTTTAAATGTCTCTTCTTATTTGCTAAATGACTGATTGTAGGTGTTATTCTATTTCCTTTTTTTCTCTTTACAGATTCCCGAGTTTGACAAAAATATCGGAGTTACATCGACCGAAACGTTATGCGAATAACATCCAAGACGTGAACAGTACTCCGAATAATCCGATGATGCAAGAAATTATTTATTCTTATAAAATAATTTAATCTACTATAATGCATTTTGGTTTCTTGTGAAACAATTCAGCCTTTTCGATGAATTTCTTCATGAAATAAAAATCCTATTTCGAAAGAAGATTTCATTTACCAAAACTCGACCTTACCCACGAACATTGATCCGGGGATGTTCGTTTTTAGTTATGAAATAATATGAACGTTTTAATGTTCATTTTTATTTAGAAATTCAATTTCTATTTATTTTTCGTTTTAATTTAAAATTTAATTTAGAATTTACTTATTCAAATCCACAGCAGACAAGGTTCTTTTGCTCTTCTAACTAAACATTTATATCTCCCCCTCATCATCTCTCTTTCTCGCTCCCTCTCTCCCCCCCCCTCTCTCTCTCTCTCTCTCTCTCTCTGAGGAAGAGGATGCTATTATAAACAACACCGTACAGCAGGACCAAACACGACCTCCCCTCAAGTACAATGTTGCACTATCTATCTATCTATCTATCTATCTATCTATCTATCTATCTATCTATCTATCTATCTATCTATCTATCTATCTATCTATCTATCTATCTCAGTCTGTTCATACCTATCTATCTATCTATCTATCTATCTCAGTCTGTTCATATCTATCTATCTATCTATCTATCTATCTATCTATCTATCTATCTATCTATCTATCTATCTATCTATCTATCTCAGTCTGTTCATATCTATCTATCTATCTATCTATCTATCTATCTATCTATCTATCTATCTATCTATCTCAGTCTGTTCATACCTATCTATCTATCTATCTATCTATCTATCTATCTATCTATCTATCTATCTATCTATCTCAGTCTGTTCATATCTATCTATCTATCTATCTCAGTCTGTTCATACCTATCTATCTATCTATCTATCTATCTATCTATCTATCTATCTATCTATCTATCTATCTATCTATCTATCTATCTATCTATCTATAGAGGGTGTTTGGAAAATCGATGGTATAACGGATGGATTATATTCTATATGTGTAAATGAGTCTCTTTGTGTTGATTTTGTAATAGCACTCCATTACCATTACTAGTCTAATTTCGTTTGTGGTTCATTTCTTCCACTGCGTTATCTTTGTTTTGTGCTGATCATATTTAGTTACCTGTATTTGCTCTGTTGTATTTCTGTTACCTGAAATAAGAAAGAAACACCATAGGCACGATTGCCGATCGGGTCCCCATGTTGACTATTAAATCGTCTCCTGCCGATCATGATGCTCAAATCTTTCTGCTGAGCCCCACGGCTTTTATGTGTGTTTGTTGTGAATATCTATCTATCTATCTATCTATCTATCTAT
>OY744516.1:7184740-7187240 GCA_963556195.1 Sepiola atlantica | reverse complement strand
TGCTGCTTAACATATCTCTACTCGATCATCTGCAAAAAAATGAATATTCAGTGTAGCAGCAAGTTCTGGAAACATACACCATAAAGAACTGTTGGAAATAAGTCATACACTATCCACTATGACTATGCAATCCCTACAGCTATATACTTAGAAAACGGAGCTGTTAAACCTGACATAGTCATATGAGACAAAAGGGAGAAAGTAGCAACCCTAGTTGAAGTCAGTGTCCCTAATGATGCTGGCTTAAACAGAGCTGAGAGGGAGAGGGAGACGAAATACAAAGGTATTATGTACGACATGAAGAGACATTGGAATATTTAGAAGATCTCAGTCATTCCAGTAATTATAGGAGCCACCGAGCCCACGAAATTAAAAAAAAAAGAAGCTATCTCGCTAATATACCCGGTGAACCAAGTACAAGAAAGATTCAAACAGTTGCACTTAAAAGGGATGGTTAGAATTCTAAAATAGATTTCTCGGTTGGAAACTGAAATAGCGGGTCATCTATCTAGTATAATGCCCTATCCTCACCAAACAAAAATGACAATATATATATATATATATATATATATATATATATATATATATATATATATATATATATATATATAAATTCCCGAAACAGTTTTTCATGGTAAACAACTGATGATCCCTTAAAATAGTGTTAGAAACAAACTAATATAATAACTGTAAAAAATAAATTGACTTACATGAGTGATTTTCCACTGAAAGACTTGGGACTATAATTTTTTTTTTTTTTAATATAGTTTTAATGGTTGAGAAATTTCCGAGACTATATATACATATATATATATATATATATATATATATATATATAATAGAGAATGGTAGTTTGTTTTAAGCATTGCGGAGTATAGTAGTAGTATGTTTAAGAAGGTTGAAGGCAATGCAGAGTGCCGGGTAGGTTGTAAGCTGGAAGGAACAAAAATAATAAATCGAAGTTGGACTTACTATTTATTTGTCTTAAAATCATACATAACAGCAAAGTTGGTGTTGGCTGTTTGTGTTCTGCAAACCAGTCCCGCAGAGAATAGCAATTAATAAAATTTAAAATTATGTTTTATTTTTAAAACAAAAAAATGAAAATAATAAAAATAAAACAAAAAATAAAAACATAATTTTAAAATTTATTAATTTCTATTCTCTGCGGGACTGGTTTGCCCCAACCCTACTCTCTGGCATCCATTTTGGTGAATTCTCTACACAGACCGATTTTTCTTTTGGTGTTTATTATTTTTGACAAAGGGAAGATTTTCCCGAATATTAAATAAATGATTTTTAATAATCATCCGGACAACACACAAAAAGTCAACACCACACTTGCTGTTATGTAAGATTTTAAGAAAAAATAAATAGTCATTACCACTTCGATTTATTATCTTCGTTCCTTCCAGCTTACAACCTACCCGGCACTCTGCATTGCCCTCAACCTTCTTAAACATACTATATATATATATATATATATATATATATATATATATATATATATATATATATATATATATATATATAAGAGAATTAATTTATATATAATCGATTTATCGTTTAATAATAATCTATCGTGATAATATAAAGCTCAATATTTTGAATAGAGCAATCAATTCAAGTGATGAAAGATAAGAATAAAACTTGCAAAAATACAATATTTATTAAAACATCAGAAGTTCAAAGCATGAAAATCCATGGACTAAGGATATGAGACTTCTTGCTTTGAACTTCTGATGTTTTAATAACTATTGTATCTTTGCAATTTTTTATTCTCATCTTTCATCACTTGAATTGATTGCTCTATTCAAAATATTGAGCTTTATATTATCACAATAGATTATTATTAAACGATAAATCGATTATATTTAATTTGATTTAGTATTCTAATATATACATATATATACACATATATATACATATATATACATATATATATATATACATATATATATATATATATATACATATATATACATATATATATATATATATATATATATATATATATATATATATATATATATATATATATATATATATATATATATATATATATAAGGAATGAAACACGAGAGAAAGACCCAGCACAAAAGTCGGCGTGAGAGTAATGTCTATGCGACAGGTGTTTGCAGTTGAAACAAAAAAAAATGACATTTTCTTCGACCCTCACCCCAACACCTACTATCGACATGAACAATTTTACGACTGTTCACAACACTACTACTACTACTACTACTACTACTACTACTACTACTACTAGTGGGCGCCGGTGTACTGAACCAAAATACATATGTACATATGTAAAGAGAGAAGCCGGCAGAAACGGGCGAACACCTGTCGCTGCTTACCTGTTATTTGTCCGGACTTGATTTGCTGCTGATGACGTTTTTTTTTTTTAGACTTCGAGAAGCGCCTCACTGACTCTCTTTTGACAATTACACCTCGTACACACATACTGACATACAAACTGCTGCATACACGCACACACACG
>OY744516.1:7157240-7177240 GCA_963556195.1 Sepiola atlantica | reverse complement strand
ACTGATTTCAGAAAAAAATCAAACATTTATTATTAGGACTACTGTTCTCATCTTGGGTGTTTTTATCAAAACGTTTCGGCCAATGTAACCTCCGACCTTCTTCAGGAGTACCTTGTCGAACTCGGGAATCTTTCTGTCAAGCTCGGAAATCTGGACGACAAGGTACACCTGAAGAAGGTCGGAGATTACATCGGCCGAAACATTGTGATAAAAACACCCAAGATGAGAACAGTAGTCCGAATATAGCAAATTCTACAAATTATCAGCCCTCATCTAAAAAATTCCGAAAAATTATTATTCATTAACTTCACACTGAACCCATTTACCGAGCCTTTTCAGTTTGCTACAGATAGTCGTCCAACAACTGCTCTCAGACGCTCTCAGTCCTTCAATGTGAAGAGTACATGACCGTCCTTTACCGTCTTCCTATTTAAGGTTCCCATTCCGAGCACGAAATCTCCGAAACCACTTTAGTAATGTCCGATCACTCGTGGACTCTTCTGTCAATGCTCTATTGATAATGGCGGCTGTTTGGGAAGCATTATGGCCGTGTTTAGGGTTAGGGTTTAGGGTTAGGGTTTAGGGTTAGGGTTTGGGGTTAGGGTTGAGTTTAGGGTTTGGTTTAGGGTAGGGTTAGAGTTTGGGTTTGGGTTTAGGGTTATGGTTATGGTTAGGTTCAGGGCAAGGGGTTGGGTTTAGGGTTCAGGGTTAAGGTTTGAACGCATACTAAAGAAGTATACGCATTCTTCTTCTTGCACCCCATATATGCCTCAAAATTGTATTCTTAAAAAACCAAAAACTTGTTGGTCATTTATTAAAGAGTACATATTAAGCACATGGAATTCTCTATTAAAGAAAAGCAGCGACCTAAATCAAGTTTTTAAAAGTGAGTCAAATTGGCTGGTATTTTAAACGTAATATCTATAAAAGGTATTACGAAATTTGTTAGTACATTTAGAAAGTGAATTTGTGGATGTTGCTTGCTTGTTTTCTTAATTGCTTGCTTGTTTGTATCCGTACACGGTGGATTGCGTCCCAATGAGAGACGAAGCCACAAAAGGCATCGTGCACACTGGAGTACGTCACAAAAGGCGAATGAGATAAATAAAGAGCGATTTATAGAAGTAATGGGAGAAGGTGAATGACGTAAATTATTTAAAAGATAACAGAAAAAGAAATAAGAGTGAGGAGAGAAAGAGAGAAAGAGAGAGAAGGAGAGAGAGAGAGAGGGGGGGGAAGGAGAGAGCGACGGGAAGAGAGAAGAGAAAAAGAAGCATGAAAAGAGACGGGAAGAAAGAGAGAGAGAGGGGAGGGAGAGGGAATATATATGGCGATAGAGAAAGAGGGGGCGAGAGGGGAAAAAGGGGGAATCTAACGAATATTGATCCAAGGGGCCACAGGTCGTCTAGTATGCGTGTATGTGTGTATGTGGTATAAAAAGCTGTGTTAATGTGTGTGTGTGGGTGTGTGTTAAAAGAATACATGAAAAGAGAAGGTATGCGTCTTCTTCGCAAGATTTGTTGAATAAAAAGGCCATTTAACACTGAAAGGGGAAGAAAGAATGACAGAGGACATTTTTTTTAATCGGGTGGACCAGCTGTCAACATGGCGGCAGCACGTTGCTGCCCCGACTGTGGATAGGGGAGCAACGTTTAGGTGGGGTGTGTGCAGGAGGGAGGAACTTCGTGGTGAGGCCGAGCGGAGGGCGGACGAATGGGGAAAAAGACAGTCATCATCTATGAATTATTTTTAGCCCCGCCGACGGGCGTATACCTTGAAACCCTTGTGACCGTCTCCGAGTTACCCCCCCCCCTCCCCCGACTATCAAGGGTGGGGGAGAGAAGAAGAAAAAGAAGAAGATGATAAAGAAGATGAAGAAGAAGAAGATGAAGAAGAAGAAGAAGAAGAAGAAGAAGAAGAAGAAGAAGAAGAAGAAGAAAATAATGAAAAAGAAGAAGAGAAAGGAGAATAAAAGGAGGCGGAGGAATAGAAGGGGGAGGAAGAAGAAGAAAAAGAATAATAAGAGGCGTGGCTGAATAAGAATAAAAGAGGGAGGGAAATGAAGGAGAAAGAGATTAGTGAGGGACTAAAAAGAAGAAGAAGAAGAAGAAGAAGAAGAAGAGAGGTAGGAAAAAGAATAGAAAGAGAAAGAGCGTGATTGGATAAGAATATAGGGGAGTAAGCGGAAAAAAAGAAGTAGAAAGAGAATAAGGGAATTAGAAAAAGAAGAAAGAAAGATGGAAGTAAGCAAGGAGAAAAGTTGGCGAAGAAGAACGAAATTAGTCGAAGACAATCGAATTATTTCGTCTTCCGCTTTTCTTCACCAGTTTTAGACGTGAATGTCCCACAGTGGTTGTCGTATCGCCGTTCAATGATATGCTCCACCTGGATACGACGTGCGAAATTAACTTCAGGTCGGGGGAGGGGGGATTGTTTTCATAGACATTATGTTTTGCAATAACCCCACAGTTAAAAGCAACTTTGCACGTTGTATCCACACGCCGTGTCTACTCGGGTAACGAAAGACTTCGCACAATTGAACTCCCCCGCATTACAAAACTGTTTCTTTAGCATCCGATTAGACGAAGAGAAAACGCTCACTTCTAATGAAGAAACCTACGAACCTTAACCCTAACCTTAACCCTAACCCTAACCCTAACCCTAACCTCGATCATGCTTACCTTGTTCACTCGGATATTCCGAACGTACTAAGTCCCACTCCCGATGCACAATAGCATCAACGACGAGGACCACCACGACCACGACGACGACCATGATGATGATGATGATGATGATGATGATGATGATGATGGTGATGATTCGTTGCATCTTCACATATGATTGCCGGCCCATCAAGTCTCTCTACTGTCACCTCTTTTCCGTCCGTGATTACGCAGGTGGCTTTTTAGACCAATTGCAGATCTAAAAAAAATGTCTTCGAAAAAACAAAACAAAAAGAAAACTTTCGCTCTACTGTCGCTCTATGCAAAAGTATAACTGAGTGTCTCCAACACTTCGCCACGCATCCATTGTTATGGGACATGTATTACATCTGGATGACATGGGAACGCAGAGAGACACCTCTAAATAATTGGATTCTAGCGACAAACGCTTGTGCAAGACAAGTGCCACTCTTTGAGTCTCTACGTTAGGAAAGATGCCCGATAATCACTTTTAGATCAGAGTTTCGTTCTCCCAGATAGGTTGCCATATGCCCCGATGAAGAACCCCATCTATCCCCGTTTTGAAATTAAAGCGATCCTTCTCGACAAGATTAACGAGCCCTGCCAGCCGGAAGCAAACTGATTTTACGACGACAGTAATTTGAACCTTTCTCCTGTCTGTTACAAAAAATTTATCTGCGAGAACGACAGGAGTAGGATTTAACTGTCATAGGTTCTTTGATACGCTTATCGTTTGGGATATTTAAACAGCTGACGAGAGATCGTCCGCAACAGCCATCCCGATGATACCAATCGTGGAAATAATACCATAATAACAAGGTACATATGTTATCAATACTCAACAATGTTAAACAGAAAGTTTATTATCTTAATTAATGGCAAATATGTTTGTTCGGGATGGGTAGAGCCAACAAAAAGCTTTTGTTCGATACCAGTCGAGGATACGTCTTCGACAATCACTCCGACGGAGTTGATCAGCTGAAAGATCAGTTGGCCCCTTTTCTATCGGACTGAGGTATTGTCTTGTTCAGACCAAGGATATTCACCCTCCCACACGTAATCTTCTCTCTCTGAGAAGGGGTTGATTTATTACTAACGGCCCGTGCCTATCGGGTATTGCGAACAGTGCTGCTCGGGCTATTTTTGTTGGCCAGAGTATACCGAATCGGATGTGCTGGCATTGTCTCCTTCTCCCCCATGTTTTGGTCATCTTGTGCTACATATTCCTGTGGTGGGGAAAGGTGTAAATATACGAGGGACGTTCAATAAGTAATACCCCTGACCCACTTCCATTTGTCTGATCTAGATGAGATTTTGCATGTGTAATGATTTATATCTGTATGGGTTGTGTTGTAAAAAACAGCTCTGAACTAATTGTTGTTTCTGATTTACAGGTGTTTGAACTGAGTCAGGTGTGAAATGGAGCCAGTTGAGTGTCGCGCAGTGATCCGGTTTTTGTATTTGAAAGGACGTACACCAAATGAGACTTTTGATGAAATGAAAGAAACTTATGGTGATGATACCCCATCATATGCCCTTGTAAAACGTTGGCATCGTGAATTCAAAAATGGCCTGAAGTCTGTGGAAACAGCTCCCAGACCTGGTCGTCCATCTTCTGCCATTGATGAGGCATCTGTCCGTCAAATTGAGGTTGCCATTTTGGAAGATCGACGTATTACTATTCGCAAAATAGCCCAAGAGGTCAAAATTTGTACAGGGTCTGTGGAAACTATCATTCATGACCATTTGCATATGCATAAGGTGTCTGCCAGATGGATTCCCAGGTTGCTCACACCTTTCCAGAAGCAAGAATGCGTCGAGTGTTCGAGGATGAGTTTTTCAAAAGACTGATTGCACAGAATGAAACTTGGGTCAATCACTATGATCCAGAGTCCAAAGCCCAGTCAATGCAGTGGAAGCACTTGGACTCACCACCTCCAAAGAAGGCAAGGGTACAGCCCTCCGCTGGCAAGGTTATGCTCACAGTCTTCTGGGACCAGGACGAAGTAGTATGACAAATTTCCTGCTAAAGTGTACCACAATTATAGGAGCCTATTACCTTTAACTTTTGATCAGCAAAGGTATCCTCCTCCTGCAGGACAACACTCCGGTCCACAACTCGCATGTCGCCGGATCAGAAGCACGGGCGTGTGGCTACGAAATCCTCCTCCATCCCCCTTACTCTCCTGACCTTGCATCCTCTGACTTTCATCTTATTTCAGCCATAAAGTTGTTTTTGAAAGGAAAGCGTTTCCCAGAAAATGCAGCCTTGATTTTTTAAGTTACGACGTAGAGTGTTCTACAAAACGGTGTCCAAAGCTGCATCAAACGATGGGAGAAATGCATAAGTCTGGGTGGTTCCTATGTAGAGAAAGACTAATAACTGTGCCAAGTTTCATTAATCTACTTCTATGGGAAATGGGTCAGGGGCATTACTTATTGAACGCCCCTCGTAGAGACGTTGCATCAAAGTTACGTAAAAGTACGTCTTTGTACAGTAAAAAAAAATCTGGTGAATTGTAGTTGCCAAAAGCAGTGTCATAAAGAATGGCTGGTTGTTGCCAAAAAATGTGTGACGTCATAAAAAAATGAATGGTTGTGGCTGAAAGCAGTGTGACGTCATAAAAGATTTTATAGTTATGGCCAAAATCAGCATTACGTCATAAAGGATGAATGGCTGTTTCCAAGCACAGTATGACGTCATAATGGATGAAGAGTTGTTGTCAAACGCAGTGTGACATCATAAAGGATGAATGGTTGTTTCCAAAAGCTGTGGACGTGTATGTTTGTTTGAAAGCAGCAGCCCCCAAGTCCAACCCTTTCTCACCGTGGCTACGTGGGAGTTTCAGAGCTAACAGGCTAAAAGCTCTCTGATGAAATTCCAGGATTAATTCTCTGTCTCTGCGTGTGGGAAATGGAACCGCAAAACCACAAAACCATGGGTTGAGAATAATAACGTGGTTTCTGCACATGTGACACCCAATATTCCCTTGTGAGTTGAATACTGGGCTTTGCTGCTTTGAGTGTCGGTGGTAAATTTGCAATTTTGCAGGCCTAACGAATAGATACAGCCAACTTCATGAAGACTAGACAACCGTGAAGACACATTTTCCATCGAGTCTGTGCAAAAATTAAATTCCATAACCATCGTCATCATCATGAACATCATCGTGGTGGTGGTGGTGGTGGTGGTGGTGGTGGTGGTTGTATTCATCAAAATCATCATCGTCGTGGTCGTCGGCGTCGGCGGCATCATCATCATCATCATCATCATCATCATCATCATCATCATCATCATCATCATCAGCAGCAGCAGCAGCAGCAGCAGCAGCAGCAACCGTAACGGATATATTTGTCTTAACTTCCTTATAAACCAAGGTCAAAGTTAAGTAAATATATATATTTTATAATATATATTTAAAAATATTGACCCAATGGGTTCCGGGTGGTCTCGTAATTTATTAAAACCAACACATTTTATTCATTGTTATCCATGTGGCTCATGATAAAAAAGAAACATTTCGAAAACGATTACCATATTTATTTTATGAACAGCATATCTTTGCTTATTACTCTAAACAAGTGCGCGCACTTTCAAACACACACATAGACATACACATAGACATACATATACACATACGCATACGTATACACATATACATACATACACTTAGTAGGGTTCGTATGTAGAGTCACGTGTGTATTATTGGAGTTTGGAGCACCTGTTAGTTATTGAGTGTTAGTTGACAGTGACAATGTCCACTATGTTTGTAAGGAATCTGTGCAGGTAAGCAGAAAGGGGACTTTTGAGGAGATATCTCCTTAGGGGGTTGCATACGGCTGTCGGGACAGTCGCTTAATCGGAAGGATTGCACACCGGTAAGTGTTGGTAAGAGGAATGAGGGCTTGTCAGCCTCTTAACAAGCCATCAGGAGTCATGTACGTCCTCAGCACATAATGAGTGTTCTTCTAATTACTGGTCATGCTCATACTCGAATAAACACACACACACATACACACACACACACACACACACACACACATATATATATATATATATATATATATATATATCCTTCACTAATACTAGACTAGACTAGACTCTCAAGCCTTGGTTGCACAACTAGTCTAAGAGAAAAGAAACTCCGAAATAACACCCGTTTTGTTCTTGCTTATTACGGCAGTGTTTCCAATCGTCCTAGACTTCTCCTTGTCACTGGAGTCAAGAAACAATTCCAGTTGAGAGGAGAGATGGTTGGGGATTTTTCAATTATTTCTTCACTATAGACGTCCCGCACAGGCAAGCTTACAAGGGGTATCAATTGTTTCTTAAGACTGAAATAGAGTCTCTTCTATGCGTATGTTTATATGAAAGCTAAAATCACTGCCAGTCCCAAACCTCCAGTTACACTCACATGTTCCTGTAGAGTCGGACACAACTGCCCTCTGGGGGTGCGGCGCGAAATCTATTGTTTACGAGGTTAAAATGACACCTACCACACTAATTAGTGTGACTTTTCATTTTGATGACGTCAAATAATAAAATCTACAAACACGTGTTTCATATTTTGAAGAGTCATCAGTGTGGTTTTATCCAACCAACGCATCGAGGCTCTAACCCCAGACCATTGACTGTGAAGGCCCAACGCCCAAAGTCGGTTTGCTAATTCTGGTAATGTAGAAGAAATACACGTATTTAATTACTCTAATCGGTTTCAAAAAGGGTTCGATCCTGTTAAGGGAAAAATCTCGCATATTAACTTACAGTAAACAGATTAAAACAAAGATATGATGACACTAAACCTTATGTCTAGAATCCTTATTCAAATTTTGATCAAAATCCATTACATGATTTTGATTTTAAAAATGTCTCAAATTTAAGGCTTAAGCTTAAGGGGGCTTAAGAAAAATTGAAAATCAGGGAATCTTGCTTGATTGATGTCTAATGACTATGGGTCAAATTCAATGCAAATCTGAAATATTTGAATTTTCAAATGGCAGATTGTGTCCATATTATGGCCACTAAAAACCTTTAAAATACTCAAACAAACTGTAATTTGGGGAGTATTTATTAACGATGTCTAATACTTATTGTCACACAACAAATTGGAGGAATTATCTGAATTTTCCATCTACTATTTACACTTTTTGCATTAAATTAAATTAAACTAAATATAGTACACGATTGGACCCCTTTTGCGTAGCAGCTATGCTCCAAAGTTCATAATGATCGGTTAATTAGTTTAGAAGTGAATCCTGTACATTCAAATATATAAACATACTTAACTTTATAATGATGAGATATATGTCGTTTGATAGAAACCATGCAATGCTGTTAAGCGTGTGTATGATTTAACTGGCTATCAGTAGAAATGACTGGCTATCGGAAATGACTGGCTATCGGTAGAAATGACTGGCTATCGGAAATGACTGGCTATCGGTAGACATGACTGGCTATCGGTAGAAATGACTGGCTATCGGAAATGACTGGCTATCGGTAGAAATGACTCTTTATGCTGGTAAATGTTCCAAATCGAAGCCACTAAACCTCGCGTAGCTTAACTCAATAGCCACATGCCACAAAAGACCATGTGTCATGTCATCAATACCCTTTTATCTTTTTAGACTACATAATGACATGTCATATAAAGATATAAAGTAATGTGTATATTACTCCTGTGTGGTATATGCAGGTGCGTCATTGGTGTAATGAATGTCATCACGAAATGGAATCGAGTTCGACTGTCGGATCGAGTGTCGTCATTTTCATACGACTACTGTTGGGAAAGATTCGCTGGAACCTGCTGATTCCAAAGACGCGACTTTAACCACAAAACATCAATTCCGTATGTCTTGAAAGTAATCAGTGGACTATCTCATCCAGACTGATAGACTTCGAGCTGGGATCAAAATTGTAGTATCTGTTCTCTCCTCGGTCGAAGAAGGAGAAACCATTTTGGACTGCGGCTATTGGAGGAAGTCTAATCCCCCCCCCCCATATTAAACACCGACCTTTATGTCAAACCACGTGGGAAGGCAAAGGAATATGAATAAGTGTGTCTTGATAGATCTTGGTGTGGGAGTGTCTTAAGATGGGAGTATCCTTAGGTTGGAGTGTTCTTCTGTACTCTGATTTGGTTGGATGTGAGCGCACATGCCGGTGGCGAGTGTCATGTTAACCCCCCCCCCCCCCCGCCCCGATGCTTGTTAATACTGTCGTTTGGCTCGTGTGGCCTTACCTAACGAAGCACATAGGCGACAGGTCGGAGAAGCCGAGCGGAACCGACGGCGATGAAATATGCTTAGTTGTATGACATATATATATATATATATATATATATATATATATATATACTTCCTAACCTTACAAAAGAACACGATACACTTACAGTGGTTTATAATGAAGAATATATATATATATATATATATTTATATATATATATATATATATATATATATATATATATATATACACACATGTATGTATATTTTTTAAAAATTAATTCTGCTTTATTTGTATACACTTATAGTATATTATAGTATAATACAATAAGTATATATATATATAATTTCTTATCACTATTTAATGTATATACATTTTCTTATAAAATAATTTAATAATATAATATATTAAGTACACACACACACACACATATATATATATATATATATATATATATATATATATATATATATATATATATATATATATATAGGAGAGTTTGAATTACCTACTGGACATCATACGAGAAATAGTGCACCTTGACCTTAGATGAATTCTTGTCCTGGAATGGGGTAAGACCAAGAGACCACAAGAAAGATATACTATAACATAGTTAACTGGTCAATTGAGGAGAGGAAAATTGATGTTCTTCACTTCTTTACTAACTCAACGTTTGAGAAATAAAGGACAATTTTAATAGAATATTCGAATATCTATGTATCTCATATAGAGATCAAGTGTTAGCCCCAGGAAGATGCCCCTTGATTTCTGTGAACTTCGATTGAAGTAAAATGCAACAAAAATAATATATATATATATATATATATATATATATATATATATATATATATATAATCCTAGTTCATTCAACTGTTTCTGTACACTTTTGTAAATATCACAGTTATGGTATACTAAATCCTAGCAAACATTCAGAAAAAAGCTTCATCGGTGGATAACACACCATATATCTATCTATCTATCTATCTATCTATCTATCTATCTATCTATATATCTATCTATCTATTTATCTATCTATCTATCTATCTCTGTCATCCATCCTCTCTCTTTCTCTCTCCCCCCCTCTCTCTCTCTTTCTCTCTCTCTCTCTCTATCTCTCTCTCTCTCTCTCTCTCTCTCTCTCTCTCTATATATATATATATATATATATATATATATATATATATAAAGTATTTACTTGAACAGTGTTCAATACATGAGTATAACTGAGTTTGTGCTTCATTCGCCGGGTAAATCATCTGGCTTTTAAAAACA
Organism: Sepiola atlantica; assembly: GCA_963556195.1. Classification (NCBI taxonomy): domain Eukaryota; kingdom Metazoa; phylum Mollusca; class Cephalopoda; order Sepiida; family Sepiolidae; genus Sepiola; species Sepiola atlantica. Next base: position 7,167,061 of record OY744516.1, on the reverse strand, counting down.
AAAAACTGTTATCGTACTAAGATTATAATTTTACAATAAATCAAAGATGGCGATAGTAAACAAGAAAAATGTGACAGATAAACTACCTTAGCTTTGCCAGCGTATGTGTAAGGTCACCTTTTGTTCATTTGGCTTACTTAAAGTGAGTGAGTACCCACATCCCTTTCAAACAAAAGGAGTGATACTCGTTGGCCGGTGGAAATAAATAGGTTAAAAAAAATGAGGATCCTGATTGGCTAGTTGCTAAGGTGCGAAGCAATAGCTAGCTATACAAACAATCGTGAAAAGTAGATCAAGCCTGGTGATTTTCCCAGGGGAATGAACACAAACGAATGAGCACAAATGAATGAATGAAACATAAATATATAAAAAGAAAATCACAAGTTATTAAATGTTTTTGGAAATAGATTTTACATCGTAGTTTTTCGAGTTAATTTTTTCATCAATTTTTTTCCTAATAAATCATCAATTATCAACGCCAAAATCCACTCGAGGATAAAAGTCAATGAGATGGAATAGGTTGTCAGTAAATCGATGATGAATATTATGAAAGGATTGAATCAATAATATTTGATTATTCATGAGTTAATGAAAAGTATTTGTTATTTTATTTGCAGACGACCATGTTGTAGTTTTAATGGCATTTAACAGTGAGAATAGAATTTAATTAAATCAAATGTATGCAAATAGATATATAGCATGTTATGTGTTAGGTTAAGCTTCGTCACATGCCCTAGAACAACATTTCACCACTGATTACGGTTTGGGGTCAACTCATCAGCTGTCAGGAGAACCATATCTGATCGACCAATCTATTAAGTTGTCGTCTCCTTGATCTTTCCTTGATTAAATATTCTTGATATGTTTACTTTACACAGCTGAAGTCAGGAAACATGTCCAAGTTATATTTCTCACTTTTTTCGAACAAAGTCGTTCAGCTCGCAGAGCTCCTCCAAGGATAGTTCTTAACCATTTCATTTCATTCTCTGCAAGTATTTCTATGTTCACCTCGCAGAGCTATTCCAAAGATAGTTCTTAATCATTTCATTTCATTCTCTGCAAGTATCGTCCATTTTTCACATATATAAATATAGAATATAGTATTAACTTTGTAGGTGTTGATATGCCTTCTCTGCTACATCCATTTTAGTCGTCCAAATGCAGAAGTTGCAATATCGATTATTCTGTCAATGTCAGATGAAGGTTCCGGAACCTTTTAACCAAAAACAAAATTTGCGTTTTTTTTTTAAATTCTTTAGTTCCATTAGACATTTCAAGTTTATATTAAGTTTCAGAGAATTAAAATCCGGACAGGACTTATGGGATGACAAGTTAAATAAACAGTACAGATCATACCCTGCGTAGGCATGTCATTCAACTGGTTATTATATGCCAGAATAATGAATCAGTTGCCAACCGAAGACGAAATCATTGATAATTAATGAAGCGACAATAAATAAGGATTCTGGATTTCAGGGGAAGGGTAGGTATTAAAGAATTGGAAAGGGTAGGTATTAAAGAATTGGAAAGTATAATTATTTGATTAATTTACCGAGAAAATGACCGCATTTTTGTTAATTTGTTGTTTGTTTGTTTTATTTCATACCAATTGTTAATTCGAGTCGTAGTTCGTTTCCGGCAGAGATTCATGAATAACACATCACATTGGGTTCATTTTTTTACATGTTTCATTCATTTGAATGGTCAGAATAGCTAATAGTTTAGCTGAGGTCAAATATTTTATCTTGACGTGTTCTTTAGATATTCAAATGCATGTATGAATCTCTCGCCTTCCCCTCCTCCCTTTTCCCCTCCTCCCCTTCCCTTCCTCCCCTTTCTGTCACTCTCTTTCTTTCCCTCTCCCTCTCTCCTCTCTCTCTCTCTCTCTCTCTATATATATATATATATATATATATATATATAGAGAGAGAGAGAGAGAGGGGGGGAAAGGTTGGCATGTTTATGTGTATATATATTTGCATGTACAGGATTCACTCCTACACTAATTAACCAATCATGACTAATTTGGGCATGAAGCTGCTAGGTAGGTAATATGAGTTATACTTAGTTTAATTTAATTTCATGCAAAAGGGTGTGGAAGCACTAGGTGAAAGTTCTAGATACTTCTAATTTTGTTAAATTTTGTAACCATTAAATATGACAGGTGTTGCCCAGGAAGCTAAAGTTAGTCATTATGAAGAAGATTTGAATTAAAATGATGAGAAAGGAAAAAAAGAAGATTAAGCTGTAAAAATAATTGAAGTAGCTATTTTGAAAATCACGTCGAATTCTCTGGACTGTTCGGTAAATGCTATTGCGACGATTGACAATTAGAATTCAATGTTCCACCATTTGCGTAAGCAGACGAAACTTGAGAACTGAAAAAGCAAATAGAAACTTAAATAAATAGCCTTATGTATCCGGTATGACCCAGGAATATTTTCTTGGTACATACATCATATTATTTTAAATATGTAAAACGAAAGTAAATAAAAAGAAATGAATAGTTAAAAGTATGAATAATGTAAGTGACTATTGTAGTATTGATTACGAAAACCGCTCTGTTTTATGCTTATTTGCTATTCGTGTATTCTTTCAATCGGAAAGGTGAAAGAAAGTATTTGGAATACTCAATCAAAACGTTAAAAAAGAGACCGTTGTTGAAGAGAGCGCCCTGTATTTAGATTGAAATGTACAATAGCAAGAACGAAAAAATGAAATAATAACTGTGCCATGTCAAAATAGTTCACTTATTGTTGTGGCCTTGTAAATGTTCCGGAAAGAAAAACACGTGAAAAGCCCTTTATCCCACCCGTGAAGTCACCGGTTGGCCGCTCCTGGGCTGGTTAGTCACGTGATCCTGTTGGTACAAAAGTTGCTGCTCCGAAGAAGGCCACGGTTGTCGAAGAGGCCTCTCATAAGGTCACATCCACCCCCACGTTGTGTTTGTTTAGATAAGTGGGTGACCGTTGAGGGGGGATCAGCGACTCGGGATCCCTGTGGAATGAAAGGTAATTCATGCAGAACTGTTGAAGGGAAGAAATCAAGTCCGTTGTGGTTTTCTTAGAAAATAATTATTCTTAATAATGAATAATGAAATAAAATATACATTTGTTGAGTCACTAGGCCAGTTGGCCAGATAATGTTGAGTTAACTCTTGTATGTAATTGGACCGATGGTCAATTTATCCCTCTATCAGTGGCGTGCGGTTCTAAGCTTGGACGAGGACACACGTATCCCGATAGGTGTGATATCTTTCACGGATAGAGAAGGGTTCTTATGTCCGTTTCTCTTATTGATTAATTCACGGTCTGCTTCATCCTCGCCCAATGCTTATCACCGACTGGCTAGTCCTCTCCCAATGCTTATCGCCGACTCGCTGGTCCTCTCCCAATGCTTGTCACCGTCTGCTCACTCTCTCAACTTCAACTCACTTATATGGAAATCGCTTGTGAATCTAATAACAAAGTTCAACTTCGATAATGTTATTGAGACATAAGATGTTTATAGGTCACTCTGATGATATAAACCAAACTTGAAAATTGTTTATCGTTATCCAAATTATAAGTATATTACATTTCCAATGTTTTCTAATTCGAAACAACAAGGTTCAATTCCGATAATGCCATCTGAGATTGAAGATGTTTTGAGGTCACTGACCATATAAATTGATATATGAACTTGTTTATCTTCAGTGGAGAAATGTTATTTATCAAGCGAATTCTCATTTTGTTTATTTGAGGTCCAATGGTGGTTAATGTTTATGGATACATAAGAGGTCTATAGGTCACTCTGACACTATAAATTGATACTCTTATTTCAAACCAGAAATTATATTGTATACTACTGGGCCAATTTATACTAGCCGCGTATGCTGGGCGCCGACCTTCGTAGGGCCAGTTAATATTGTCACACACGAACTCGGGATAAGTGAAACAAAATATATTGAAGAGTGGTTGAACGTCTGTCTTGACTGCCAGTATTAGACTGGGGTAGTTCCAGGGTATTTAATTCCCTCCCACCGCAGAAATATGTGACACAAGGTCGGAAAGTGGGAAAAGAGTTAAGCCAGCGCCCCTAAAAAAGGAGCACTCTGGCCTAGCAAAAATAGCCTGTGCCGCCCCGTCGGCATTCCCTGGTCAGGGTGCCTCAGGCAGTAAGCAATAATCTTACTCACCCTAAAGAGGGGAGGCAAGGCCTGGGAGGGTGCACCTCCTAGGACAACCCAGGACAGTATACCTCAGCCCGCAGATAAAAGGCCACTGAAATGGCCCAGTTCCTGCCAGACTGATTGTCGAGAACGAATTCTCGACTGGTATTACCCTATTCCGACATCTTCAATCAACCGAAGTTAATGAGAGACTGAACAGGATAGGGTTGGTTCCAACGCCGAGAGGTATGTGCACCCGGTATTTATAGCGAAGCGGAAGATTTCATGTAGTCTGTAAAGGTAGGTACAATAACATTTATGAAGATAACTTCCCGGTGAAATGGGTGTTAATGGTAGTAGATATGAGCACGAGAGTTAAAATACCTCCGACTTTCTATATGGATGAGAGTGTTAAGAGAAGTTGTCGATCGGGAAATTAAAAATATATATTTGACCAAAATGGCTGCCGAATCAGATTCGTATATGAATGTTTTGTTTAGAAAGCTATAAAGGTCAATGAAATAAAGGAAAATTCAATTTACTTCATATATATATATATATATATATATATATATATATATATATATATATATATATATATATATATATTCTGTATTTACTTTAACAGTGCTCAATATGTGAGTAGAGCTCAGCAGTAATATGAAAATATACATTTGGTGAGTCAGTTACACAGAAACATGTATGTTTCATTCTTGAAGGAAATCATCGGGCTAATTGCGTGGATTTATATTTTACGGTGGCTTCATATATAACTCACGCATACTCTAACGACTAATCAATTAGAGCCGTTAGTTTTATTACTCCTTCCCTACTTATTTATTTCCATCAACCAATGGGTGTCATTCCCTTTGTTTAAAAGTGAGTTTAGTCTTCCTCATTTTTAAGTAGATTAAATAAAAATGTTATGAAATGAAATGATTAAGAACTATCTTTGGAGTAGCTCTGCGATGTGAACATAGAAATACTTGCAGAGAATGAAATGAAATGATTAAGAACTATCCTTGGAATAGCTCTGCGAGGTGAACGAAGAAAAACTTGCAGAGAATGAAATGAAATGGTTAAGAACTATCCTTGGAATAGCTCTGCGAGGTGAACGAAGAAATACTTGCAGAGAATGAAATTAAATGGTTAAGAACTATCCTTTGAATAGCTCTGCGAGGTGAACGAAGAAATACTTGCAGAGAATGAAATGAAATGATTAAGAACTATCCTTGGAATAGCTCTGCGAGGTGAACGAAGATATACTTGCCGAGAATGAAATGAAATGATTAAGAACTATCCTTGGAATAGCTCTTCGAGGTGAACGAAGAAATACTTGCAGAGAATGAAATGAAATGATTAAGAACTATCCTTTGAATAGCTCTGCGAGGTGAACGAAGAAATACTTGCAGAGAATGAAATGAAATGATTAAGAACTATCCTTTGAATAGCTCTGGGAGGTGAACGAAGAAATACTTGCAGAGAATGAAATGAAATGATTAAGAACTATCCTTTGAATAGCTCTGCGAGGTGAACGAAGAAATACTTGCAGAGAATGAAATGAAATGATTAAGAACTATCCTTTGAATAGCTCTGCGAGGTGAACGAAGAAATACTTGCAGAGAATGTAATGAAATGGTTAAGAACTATCCTTTGAATAGCTCTGCGAGGTGAACGAAGAAATACTTGCAGAGAATGAAATGAATGATTAAGAACTATCCTTGGAATAGCTCTGCGAGGTGAACGAAGAAATACTTGCAGAGAATGAAATGAAATGATTAAGAACTATCCTTTGAGTAGCTCTGTGATGTGAACGAAGAAATACTTGCAGAGAATGAAATGAAATGGTTAAGAACTATCCTTGGAATAGCTCTGCGAGGTGAACGAAGAAATACTTGCAGAGAATGAAATGAAATGATTAAGAACTATCCTTGGAATAGCTCTGCGAGGTGAACGAAGAAATAATTGCAAAGAATGAAATGAAATGATTAAGAACTATCCTTGGAATAGCTCTGCGAGGTGAACGAAGAAATACTTGCAGAGAATGAAATGAAATGATTAAGAACTATCCTTGGAATAGCTCTGCGAGGTGAACGAAGAAATACTTGCAGAGAATGAAATGAAATGATTAAGAACTATCCTTGGAGTGGCTCTGCGAGGTGAACGAAGAAATACTTGCAGAGAATGAAATGAAATGATTAAGAACTATCCTTGGAATAGTTCTGCGAGGTGAACGAAGAAATAATTGCAAAGAATGAAATGAAATGATTAAGAACTATCCTTGGAATAGCTCTGCGAGGTGAACGAAGAAATACTTGCAGAGAATGAAATGAAATGGTTAAGAACTATCTTTGGAATAGCTCTGCGAGGTGAACGAAGATATACTTGCAGAGAATGAAATGAAATGATTAAGAACTATCCTTGGAATAGCTCTGCGAGGTGAACGAAGAAATACTTGCAGAGAATGAAATGAAATGGTTAAAGACTATCTTTGAAATAGCTCTGCGAGGTGAACGAAGAAATACTTTCAGAGAATGTAATGAAAGGGTTAAGAACTATCCTTGGAATAGCTCTGCGAGGTGAACGAAGAAATACTTGCAGAGAATGAAATTAAATGGTTAAGAACTATCCTTGGAGTAGCTCTGCGAGGTGAACGAAGAAATACTTGCAGAGAATGAAATGAAATGATTAAGAACTATGTTGATTGGGTTAGAAGTTTAAATAATGGTAATTCATAATCCAGTTTTTTCCAGTATTTGATCGTGAATTATTATTTTCTTTAAATTTATATCGAATAAAGATCAGTTTCAGGATAAATAGAATCGTGTTCCTTTCTTTTCTTTTTTTACATGCAATTTTTAAAGTTTTCTAATGCTTTGTTTTAAAGATTTACAATATCGTATGGTCAACATGTTTTGATATTTTGGATAACTTTAGTAAAGGTGTTTTTTGTTTATAAGAAATAATACATTTGCACCAAGCTTTCTAATAAAGTAATGGATTTCCGTGATCATTAATTAATAAATACTGAAAATTTCATTAAAATTGGTTGATTTCCTGAATTTTGATGGATTATTTAGTGAATGGAGAAGTCGAAATGCCTTCTTATTGTTATTACGATGGCCATTGTTTTGACACGCAATTCAGTGACGTAGAGGGGGGCAAGAAGTTAGTTACTTGACCTTGTCAACAATCGGTGGCCATGGCCAGACCCACATAATAGAGGGTTATTTAAAAAATGCAACCCATAGAATTGTTAATAAAATTCAAAATCCTTTCTGAACTCCAATTATTACAAATAAACTTTAGTCTATACTTGAATTGTCCACCAAATTTTTGTCATGAATATCCAACAGTCTTTATTTCAGTCATGTTAGATATGTTTCAATTCCTTTTATTAGTTTAGTCGTTTATTTGTACGCCTCATTTTAATATTCTATTCTAATTCCCACGTCTAATAAAGTAATTAAACCTTAAGATTCAAACCTATTTTGTCTACTGGTGAACCGGATTGAATACACCATTCTATATGATGGTCAATTAAGGTCCTGAATATTTTAAACATATTCCTCCCTTTTCTGATTAAAATGACTTACACGTGCGTAGCGAATAGTTGGCCCCCATTTATCCCCAATGTATGCGGGTTTGTCATTTTCGAAGGGTCATAATGAGTCAGCTAAAAAAGCGCGAAGGGGCTCTCATATGGTGCCCTAGACCCATAAAACAAGACCCCAATAAATTAAGAAACCCCAACTCGCACCATTCACAATGACACGACCAGGAGAGGAACACCTCGTTAATGTTCAGTGTCACGCGCCGCGAGGGATCAGTTTGGGGCCTGTCTATTCGAAGGCATGTCGATATCTTTTGTCGGTTATTTAATGCTGAAACTCAATATTTAAAAGAAAACAATTAATTGGGTACGTTTAATTGAACACAAGTTACTATTTTGCCCGCAGTTGAGGGGAAGAGAGGGTCGTTGCAATGTAAGTGAGTGGCACGAATCCGAGTGGAGTTGAACTCAAATTAACCGATTTCACACACCGGCTGAGTATCCATTACACGACTTCCGCCACCCATTAATAGTTATCACACCAGTCTTTAGTGGCAAGAAGTTTCACTAATAGCCTTGTGCCTGGTACGGCATTCACCCTGGACAGAGGAAGTTTCTAGGGAATATCAAAACTTGAGTCGCATGAATGCCCCGGTAATAGAAAACGACGCTATTTATCTTCTTTTTTTTCTTCCAGTTTTATTTGCTGGGAGGTGACGCTGCCCTCCAACATACAGCTCCTAGTATTCACAAATGGTCACTCATGTGATAGTGACCAGGCTAAACGTCGCTTAACGTTAGTGATCTAACAAGTATGCCGTATATATATCCTCTCTCCAGCTATGAATTAAATAGTAGGAGAGACTAGATTCTCACGCCTTGTCTAGGGACCTGGCCCCGCCCCCAAATAACACTAGTCTTTCTCTGCTTATCCCAACACTGTTCCCAGTCGTCTTGGACTTCTCCTTGCCACTGGACTCAACCAATGCCGGTTCGGGAAATGTAGCTATGCTATACGTAGCGAGATTCAACACCAAGTGATTGACGTCCGGTGCTCTACCGACTGAGCAATCGAAAAAGGCAGTGAGAGAAATTATATCGTATTTAAATGAAGCTATTCATATATTAATATTTTTTATGATACGGATAAACGAAAGTTAGTGATGATAATACAAATTGTGTAGAATACAATATTTATTAAATCATCAATTGTTCAAAGCAAGGGGTTTATATAAGAAAATTATTTTGCTATTTCTTCCTTAAGCCATAGCTTTTCAAAGATTTCACTATACAACTAATTCAGCATTTCTACCCGCAGATTCTGCCAATATTTCGGTTGTCGGCAAGTTAAAAAAGATTTTTTCTGATCTGATGAGCGAAATATATTGTTTTAAATATAATTATCCATTGACACGTAAAATTATCCATGTGACACGTATTTCGTTATACATATATATATATATATATATATATATATATATATATATATATATATATATTAATTTTAAATAATATTAACTTATTTTTGTATTTTTATACGTATATATATATATATATATATATATATATATGATTATTTTAATTTATGCAGACATGTACAAAATCTGCGACACTGGCATGTCGATGTTATCGCTCAACAGCTGTTATAAATTGAGATCTAATAATGCAGAGTTAAAATCCAATCTTTACCTGAGATCATATTTGTGAAGAATGAAATAGGGGAGAAAAGAAAAGAAAATTCAAAATTTTGAAAGTCACGTGATTAGAGCTGAGAATGAAATGAAATTAAATATAAATTCATTGAGGATAGAGAAAAGAAATGAGAGAGAGAGAGTGGGGAGAATACAAATAAAAAGGGTGAAGAGAAAAAGGAAGTAAAAAAAACACACAGCTAATGTTAGAATGTGTGATGGAAGGCAAAGACGCGTCAATATCAGCTTGATGTTTCGATGTGTAGCAAGGCACGTTTCCAGTCTGGTTTCAATTTAGATCGGCAATAGTGGTGGTGAGTTAAGACAATTATTGTTTTTTTCCTCTTTTTATTTGTCTTAGTTACTTACTGTTTTTTAATTCTAAGGTTTATATATATATATATATATATATATATATATATATATA
>OY744516.1:7112240-7154740 GCA_963556195.1 Sepiola atlantica | reverse complement strand
ATAACACAATGTTTTCCAATAGCTTGATGGTGTAGGGCTAGAGCCGTAATAAAAAATATCTTAATTAACCCTAACCCTAACCCTAACCCTAACCACATAAAATGTAAAGAACAAATTCTTACAAATTCTACAAAAAATCATTTTTTATATTTGCATACAACTGTTTTCTGCCTACCACCAAGATGAAAACAACCCCATTGAAGAAAAAAAAGAAAGTATTTTAAGAACTAATAATGGAACAAAATATAAAATAGAGGGTTACTTTTTTTGTAGGAAAATAAATGCCTCATACGTTTCGAACATTACATATATCTTTGGTGGTAGGCCGAAACAACGGTATGCAGATAAAAAACTGAATTTTTCGTGAATTTGTGTGAATTTTATGTGGTTTCTATAATATTTAATACTATATATACAGGGTGAGCCAAAAGTAGGTTTGGCTCACCCTGTAAATTTATATATATATATATATATATATATATATATATATATATATATGTGTGTGTGTGTGTGTGTGTGTGTGTGTGTATGTGTGTGTATTTTTATTTTTGTAATACAAAGTACTTATAATAGCTCAATAGTTTAAAACTAGAGCTATGCTATATTTAGTATTTTTATGTAGTTCAATACCATATCATTATCACGGAGGACAGATTAACGTCATTTTTTCCAACTTATTTTTTTTATTTCGCAGACAATTGTTTCGGCTAACATCAAGATATTTGTAAAATGCTCCTATGCATTTATTTATTTCTTGGTGTGGCAATCATCAGTGTAAATTGTACACAAAAAAAAAACAAATTAAAAAAAACTTTTAAAAACTTGGCAATTACAGTCAATCTTTATTATCATTTTTTTTCAAAGAGCATTTCAAGCACAATGAATTTCAAAAAGGTAACTCTGCAAATGAAGCGACTCGAAATATTCAGCTTATGAAGAAAAATGTCTGACTGAAAGAACATGCAGAAGATGGTTTACAAATTACAGAAATTAAAATTTCGCCATTGAAGATGAATCCCAATCAGGGCGTCTAGTTTTGTTTGGTGATGAGCTCCGTTTTCGCATCACTTAAAAGAAAACCGGTGTAATAATTGGCAATAAATTTTTCCTCAAACCATACAACTCTTCATCGTCATCTTCAACAACATTTTCGAAGCCTACAAACTTCTCTAAAGAGGTTTGTAGGCTTGGAAAGTGAGTGCCTAATGAATTGCCTGAAGGCAACCGTAAACCACGAGTTGCGCTTTGCAAACAGAGTCAAGACAATCTTTGTAATTTTTAAAAAATTTTCATACATCTATAGGTTGGACATTTAAAATTGAAAAATAAGAACAAAAATGGTAAATTGAAGTTCAGAGTTGTGGGCAGTATATAGCGGTTTTCATTCATTTCTAGGCAATGAGGGGCTGCTTGTATAGATATACGGAGTTTTTAGCGCATAATATCAAGATTAGGTTCTATATTTATAAAGAAGTCTCTTTCTGTGACGTTTGCGTTTGTATAGCACTCCATAACTAGGCTAATTTGCTTTGTGGTCCATTTCTTTCTTGGTGTAGTTTTAATTTGTGCTAATCATATTTATTTACCTGGTCTGTTGTACTCTGTTACTTGAAATAAGACGGGCCAACATTCGCAGGATGCCGATCGGGTCCTTCATGTTGACTATCAAAAGAAAACTCTTTCGACCATGACGCCCTGATCTTTCTTCTGAACTCACAGCTTTTATATATTGTATATGTTTTTCATTGTCTTGTTGATGTATGCGGCAACACCAGGCCCAGGCTTATTTTGTCTGTAATCCTGTCACAGGGATAATGTTTATCTATCCCATATGTAAAAATAACAGTGCACTATCACACCCAGCGTACGCGTTAGACGTTTGCAATAAAGAATGCTGATCAGTATTTGTTTGAATGGCCTATCACTTGGAAACCAAGCGTTTCCGGACCTTTGTGTATGAAGAGCTTTTTCATTATTTACACATATGGAATATAATCCAAAAGTTATGCCATCGATTGTCTAAACACCTTATATAAATGATTGTGTTTGTGCGCGTGAACAATAGTCAATCATCTATCTGATAGGGTAGCATTTAAGCCTCGTATTTGACACGCCGTATCTATTAGGTAAACATAGCGGTCATTATTCTTAAATATTTTTTTATATTCAATTAGAAAGATAAATATAGAAGGCAGGTATGAGATGGATGATTGAACCGCAAATAAAGTAGAGGAAAAAAGTTATTATTAATTTGCACAACCGAAGTCCCTTTCTACGACCATAAGGGCAACATCTATACCGAAATTGACGGTATTTCTATGGGATCGGTCCTCGAAAATAAAATATTTAATATAATTACTAAACCCTCCATTTATGCCCGCTACGTTGATGATATCTTTATTTTAGCAGACAATAATGATGAGATAAAACAAACAAACTAAAAGACATTTTTCAAAATAACTCCGTACTTACATTCACTCATGAGCTGAATGTTAATAACACAATTCCGTTTTTAGATGTTCTTATTGACTCTAACAATGACGCATTCATCACCTCTCCCTATAAAAACCTACCTCCATTAATACATGCATTTTAAGTTATAGAAGCGAATGCCCATATCGATATAAAATTTAAATGATTATAAATATATTAAACCGTACAAAGCTAATCTCTTCAACCAAAAATATTCCTTAACGAATCCAAAAACATTAAGCAAGTCTTAATTGATAATCAATTTTCGAATCATATTCTAGACTAACAAATAAAATTAATGATTCGAAACTTAGACAATACTAATAATAATCAGCTAAATAATTCCCATTACATAAATTTATTCTGCTGTAACCAAATGCCTCCGACATTTAAATTAGACGAAAAAGCTCTTAAAAATATAATACATCGCTACATATCCCCATCAACATTGCTAATAAAATCAGATTCATCATTTATTACAAAAAAATGAAAACATCGAACTATGTAGTTAAAAATAACACTTGCCAGACATTAGGAAGAACCAATGTAATATGTTAGTTTCATGGAAGAATGTATTTAATAATAAAACTAATTCTTACATCGGTTACACGAAGACTAACCTTGCATATCTCTGACACTAGCTCCATTTGCCAACACCTAAAAAAACATGACTTCCGAATATAGACACCTACTAGTTAGCAATACTAAAATAATACACCACGACACCAACACCAAAAGATTAAAAATTCTTGAAGCCCTCTACATAAAAACCAAACATTCCACAAGAAATAATGTGAATTACGAAACTAGTCACAACATTTTAAAGTGTCTAGCATAGTAATAAACGTTACCAAATTCTTAGCCATTAAGCAATTATACGCTTGAATCTTGAATGCGCTCAGAACGTAATTAAATTCTTAACGGTTAAACAATCAAACTTTTGAATCTTGCACGCTCTTAGAACGTAATCACGCTCTCATGTAACATCTCAATATTATAGACGCTTTTTTAAGTTGTAAATTACAGGCCGTTATAATAATTAAAAAACCTCAACAGTAAGGACATATTTTTTAAGAAACCAAAATTAATACCGCCTGAAGATGATTTGGCGAATCAAATCGAACGTACTCGCAAAAAAGGAAAGAAAATGGAACAAGAAACCCATGGAACTTACATACAGCAATTTGACTGAAGCATTAAATGGACCATTCGGAAAATCGAACAAATAAAAAGAAAGTCTTATCAAGCAAAAACACTCCGTGTTATTTAATAATGTGTACTTATATATATATATATATATATATATATATATATATATATATATATATATATATATATATATATATATATATCAGAAGCCCCTTTAAGTAAATTAAAGTTGTACACTGTTAGAGAGATTAAAAATAGACATTCACCTAAAGCTTCAGTGCGATACTGCGACTCTGTCGTTGAGTTCTATCAGCTTGTCTTGATGTTTACGCTCGCCGTTTTCAGCGTAAATATAACTTAATTTCTCCGTTATAACTTGACAAACTCCCATGGCCTAAGGGAACGAACGAACGCTTACAGATTCAAGATGTTTCTGTGAACCGGGTTCGCGTCCTGTGTTATCATCTGAGATTGTTATTTCCTTGCACTGATGAGAGCCGAAAGCTCGAAACGGAGTCGTATGTAGGTAATATATATATATATATATATATATATATATATATATATATATATATATATGGGTCTGTATTTGTGAAAACCGAAGCATTTATCACATATTGTACTTTCGGGAATCTTTTACAATGACCAGCACAGTCGCGAACGGGGTCCAAAAAAGAACGAGAAAGGGTTTAAAAACATAAATTTGCAACAAGTAAAGTTGACTTATGTCTAGAATAGACATTTTTCTACTTACCTATGTAATTTGTTTGTATTTTTACGCAGTATAAATAGCTTTTTATTAGATGTTAAAAAAAAAATTCTTGTTTTTTTTAACATCAAATTTGGCAAAGAAAAATGGCCGCCAGTCCCTCTATATTATTACGTAAATCGGCCATTAACTTCGTTGATCGTGTGTCGAACTTAAATTTCTAATAAATAGCAATTGAAACGGGTTAAAAATCTTTTTAATAGTTGGAAAAGACAGGTAAGTTTGAAAATAACTTTTATCGCCTACAGTTACTTTTATTTGTTGAATATTTGTTTTTTGAGCGTTTTTACTCTGCTGATTATTGTAAAAGATTCCCGTACTTTCTATTTGACACATCGTTTTTATTAGATAAAAGTGGCGGCCACCGAGAGTTACTACAGGCCGGTTTGCTAGAAAATGACGTCACTGCATTGCGTGTTAAAACAAGGACGGTCGTAATGACAATAAGAAGGCATTTCGACTTCTCTATTCACTAAATAATCTATTTTTTTGTATAATTTTTAAACAAATTTCAAAGTCTGAATTACTTACGGTTGATTGGGTTAGAAGTTTAAATAATGGTAATTAATAATTCAGTTTTTTGCGGTATTTGATCGTGAATTATTATTTTCTTTAACTTTATATTGAATAAAGATCAGTTTCAAGATGAATTGAATCGTGTTCTTTTTTCTTTTTTTACATGCAATTTTTAAAGTTTTCTAATGCTTTGTTTTAAATATTTACAATATCGTATGGTCAACATGTTTTGGTATTTTGAATAACTTTAGTAAAGGTGTTTTTTGTTTCCAAGAAATAATACATTTGCTCCAAGCTTTATAATAAAGTAATGGATTTATTATATTCCGTGATCATTAATTAATAAATACTGAAAATTTCATCAAAATTGGTTGATTTTCTGAATTTTGATGGATTATTTAGTGAATAGAGAAGTCGAAATGCCTTCTTATTGTTATTACTACGGTCCTTGTTTTGACACGGAATGCAGTGACGTCAGAGGGGGGCAGGAAGTTAGTTGCTTGGCCTTGTCAACTCTCGGTGGCCATGCCATTACTCTGACGTAGAGTTTTTCAAATGAATCAGTTCGTTTTGTATAAAACGCTATTTGAGCAAGGGGCCCTGGTGACCCACCATCTTCGTTTGGTTTTGAAATACTAACGAGTGCTTTACCGCAAGGCGCGGCTTTATCTTACGTATCGTTTTTTTAATGTTTGTTTGTTTATCCTAATTCGTTTAAATGTCCGAATCTCGAAGCCAGCTTGTTCGTATCGACATCCATTTTGGTGTCTTATCTTTCGGTCTGTGTGTATAAATGTCACGATTTCTAACGCGGTTTTTTTTTCACCCTCGTCATCTCCGAGTGTAAGTTCTTTCTTTCTAGTCTGTCTCTCTTACGTTTCTGCCCTGCCCCAAACCAGGTCCGTCCCCCATTAATTCCGTTCCACTGGCGTGTGCCGTGCGCCGTATGTCGTGTGTCAGCGGCGGTGGAGAGCGTGATCCGCTTTGTGTGGGGCTGAAATATGATATGGAAACGAGGCCGTTTTTTTCTTCTTTTCTTTTCTTCTTATTTTATGTCTCGGGTAGACACGATTTGGCACGGGAATGAAGCAATGGCAAATCAGCAGGTGGAGTCTCTCATAGAGGCTGTGTCTGGAGAGAGAGAGAGAGAGAGAGAGAGAGAGAGAGAGAGAGAGAGAGAGGGGGTGGGGATGGATGGAGGGAGGGGGAGAATCAGCAGATCGGATCGTAAGGGCGGAGGAGAGATTAGTTCAGCTTTGGAATATATTTAAAGTCACCAATCCAGCGTTCGAAATGATTTTAAAAAATCCTATTAAATTACCCTTTTATCCAGGATAAAAGTGCAGTATCTGTTCTTTCCCAGAAAGTCATCCTCCCATGTATTACCTCCTCCATTCGGGGGCGGCGAACGTTTCATTGCCTTTCATCCCCTTCTTTCGGGGGATGCTGGGTTTATTACCTGTTGCATGAAGCGCCGTCATCCTCAAAAACCCCAGGTAGCAGCCAGACCATAGGGCCGCATTATTCGAGATCTAAGTTCCCTTTCTAAACTGAACCAATGTCTTAGTTTGACTTGTGGGATACAGTTAAACAAATAGTATTAAATTGATGACGAGATCGCTTTCTTACAACAACGGAACATAACTTTACATTCTCAACGGTTTCTTCACAGTTATGGACATCGTTAGCACGGGACTGATTACCAGCAAACTACAATATGGCTGTCTTCAAATCTAATATCAACAAATACTTGTCATAAACCGTCCCCATAAGTAATCAAACACTGTTCATTCCATTAGTCATTTTTAATACTCCCATAATATTCTTCATCATTAAACCGACCATGCATCACATTAACTCTTATCCTCGATGGACTTTTAGCCTTGATAAGTGATGATTCATTAGCAAAAAAAATTATTCATTGTCGGAATGTAAGGCTTTGAGTGACGAATTTGATAATAGAGATTTGAGGGTTTTGAACGGGTGTTGTCATCTCCATTCTTTATCACCCATACCCCCACTTTCCCCTTCCCTATCAAAGATGTCCACTTGTTTCTTTTTTCTTCTTTCATTATTTGTTTCTTTGTTCCGTTCCGTTTTTTTTTATTAACTTTCTTTCAACCATCCTTCATCTTTTCCTTCTTTTATCACCCATAACCCCATTTTGGCCTTCCCTATCAAAGATGTCCACTTGTTTATTTTTCTTCTTTCATTATTTGTTTCTTTGTTTCGTTCCGTTTTTATTATTAACTATTTTTCAACTATCCTTCATCTTTTCTTTCTTTATCACCCATAACCCCATTTTAGCATTCCCTATCAAAGATGTCCACTTGTTTATTTTTCTTCTTTCATTATTTGTTTCTTTGTTCCGTTCCGTTTTTATTATTAACTATTTTTCAACTATCCTTCATCTTTTCTTTCTTTATCACCCATAACCCCATTTTAGCATTCCCTATCAAAGATGTCCACTTGTTTCTTTTTTCTTCTTTCATTATTTGTTTCTTTGTTCCGTTCCGTTTTTATTATTAACTATTTTTCAACTATCCTTCATCTTTTCTTTCTTTATCACCCATAACCCCATTTTAGCATTCCCTATCAAAGATGTCCACTTGTTTCTTTTTTCTTCTTTCATTATTTGTTTCTTTGTTCCGTTCCGTGTTTTTTTATTAACTTTCTTTCAAACATTTTTCATCTTTTCTTTCTTTATCACCCATAACCCCATTTTAACATTCCCTATCAAAGATGTCCACTTGTTTCTTTTTTCTTCTTTCATTATTTGTTTCTTTGTTCCGTTCCGTTTTTATTATTAACTATTTTTCAACTATCCTTCATCTTTTCTTTCTTTATCACCCATAACCCCATTTTAGCATTCCCTATCAAAGATGTCCACTTGTTTCTTTTTTCTTCTTTCATTATTTGTTTCTTTGTTCCGTTCCGTGTTTTTTTATTAACTTTCTTTCAAACATCCTTCATCTTTTCTTTCTTTATCACCCATAACCCCATTTTAGCATTCCCTATCATAGATGTCCACTTGTTTCTTTTTTCTTCTTTCATTATTTGTTTCTTTGTTCCGTTCCGTTTTTATTATTAACTATTTTTCAACTATCCTTCATCTTTTCTTTCTTTATCACCCATAACCCCATTTTAGCATTCCCTATCAAAGATGTCCACTTGTTTCTTTTTTCTTCTTTCATTATTTGTTTCTTTGTTCCGTTCCGTGTTTTTATTATTAACTATTTTTCAACTATCCTTCATCTTTTCTCTCTTTATCACCCATAACCCCATTTTAGCATTCCCTATCAAAGATGTCCACTTGTTTCTTTTTTCTTCTTTCATTATTTGTTTCTTTGTTCCGTTCCGTTTTTATTATTAACTATTTTTCAACTATTTTTCATCTTTTCTTTCTTTATCATCCATAACCCCATTTTAGCATTCCCTATCAAAGATGTCCACTTGTTTCTTTTTTCTTCTTTCATTATTTGTTTCTTTGTTCCGTTCCGTTTTTATGATTAACTATTTTTCAACTATCCTTCATCTTTTATTTCTTTATCACCCATAACCCCATTTTAGCATTCCCTATCAAAGATGTCCACTTGTTTCTTTTTTCTTCTTTCATTATTTGTTTCTTTGTTCCGTTCCGTTTTTATTATTAACTATTTTTCAACTATCTTTCATCTTTTCTTTCTTTATCACCCATAACCCCATTTTAGCATTCCCTATCAAAGATGTCCACTTGTTTCTTTTTTCTTCTTTCATTATTTGTTTCTTTGTTCCGTTCCGTGTTTTATTATTAACTATTTTTCAACTATCCTTCATCTTTTCTTTCTTTATCACCCATAACCCCATTTTAGCATTCCCTATCAAAGATGTTAACTTGTTTCTTTTTTCTTCTTTCATTATTTGTTTCTTTGTTCCGTTCCGTGTTTTATTATTAACTATTTTTCAACTATCCTTCATCTTTTCTTTCTTTATCATCCATAACCCCATTTTAGCATTCCCTATCAAAGATGTCCACTTGTTTCTTTTTTCTTCTTTCATTATTTGTTTCTTTGTTCCGTTCCGTTTTTATTATTAACTATTTTTCAACTATCCTTCATCTTTTCTTTCTTTATCACCCATAACCCCATTTTAGCATTCCCTATCAAAGATGTCCACTTGTTTCTTTTTTCTTCTTTCATTATTTGTTTCTTTGTTCCGTTCCGTTTTTATTATTAACTATTTTTCAACTATCCTTCATCTTTTCTTTCTTTATCACCCATAACCCCATTTTAGCTTACCCTATAAAAGATGTCCACTTGTTTCTTTTTTCTTCTTTCATTATTTGTTTCTTTGTTCCGTTCCGTGTTTTTTTATCAACTTTCTTTCAAACATCCTTCATTTTTTCTTTCTTTATCACCCATAACCCCATTTTAGCATTCCCTATCAAAGATGTTAACTTGTTTCTTTTTTCTTCTTTCATTATTTGTTTCTTTGTTCCGTTCCGTGTTTTTTTATTAACTTTCTTTCAAACATCCTTCATCTTTTCTTTCTTTATCACCCATAACCCCATTTTAGCATTCCCTATCAAAGATGTCCACTTGTTTCTTTTTTCTTCTTTCATTATTTGTTTCTTTGTTCCGTTCCGTGTTTTTTTATTAACTTTCTTTCAAACATCCTTCATCTTTTCTTTCTTTATCACCCATAACCCCATTTTAGCATTCCCTATCAAAGATGTCCACTTGTTTCTTTTTTCTTCTTTCATTATTTGTTTCTTTGTTCCGTTCCGTGTTTTTTTATTAACTTTCTTTCAAACATCCTTCATCTTTTCTTTCTTTATCACCCATAACCCCATTTTAGCATTCCCTATCAAAGATGTCCACTTGTTTCTTTTTTCTTCTTTCATTATTTGTTTCTTTGTTCCGTTCCGTGTTTTTTTATTAACTTTCTTTCAAACATCCTTCATCTTTTCTTTCTTTATCACCCATAACCCCATTTTAGCATTCCCTATCAAAGATGTCCACTTGTTTCTTTTTTCTTCTTTCATTATTTGTTTCTTTGTTCCGTTCCGTGTTTTTTTATCAACTTTCTTTCAAACATCCTTCATTTTTTCTTTCTTTATCACCCATAACCCCATTTTAGCATTCCCTATCAAAGATGTTAACTTGTTTCTTTTTTCTTCTTTCATTATTTGTTTCTTTGTTCCGTTCCGTGTTTTATTATTAACTATTTTTCAACTATCCTTCATCTTTTCTTTTTTTATCACCCATAACCCCATTTTAGCTTACCCTATCAAAGATGTCCACTTGTTTCTTTTTTCTTCTTTCATTATTTGTTTCTTTGTTCCGTACCGTGTTTTTTTATTAACTTTCTTTCAAACATCCTTCATCTTTTCTTTCTTTATCACCCATAACCCCATTTTAGCTTACCCTATCAAAGATGTCCACTTGTTTCTTTTTTCTTCTTTCATTATTTGTTTCTTTGTTCCGTTCCGTGTTTTTTTATTAACTTTCTTTCAAACATCCTTCATCTTTTCTTTCTTTATCACCCATAACCCCATTTTAGCATTCCCTATCAAAGATGTCCACTTGTTTCTTTTTTCTTCTTTCATTATTTGTTTCTTTGTTCCGTTCCGTGTTTTATTATTAACTATTTTTCAACTATCCTTCATCTTTTCTTTTTTTATCACCCATAACCCCATTTTAGCTTACCCTATAAAAGATGTCCACTTGTTTCTTTTTTCTTCTTTCATTATTTGTTTCTTTGTTCCGTACCGTGTTTTTTTATTAACTTTCTTTCAAACATCCTTCATCTTTTCTTTCTTTATCACCCATAACCCCATTTTAGCATTCCCTATCAAAGATGTCCACTTGTTTCTTTTTTCTTCTTTCATTATTTGTTTCTTTGTTCCGTTCCGTGTTTTTTTATTAACTTTCTTTCAAACATCCTTCATCTTTTCTTTCTCTATCACCCATAACCCCATTTTAGCATTCCCTATCAAAGATGTCCACTTGTTTATTTTTCTTCTTTCATTATTTGTTTCTTTGTTCCGTTCCGTGTTTTTTTATTAACTATTTTTCAACTATCCTTCATCTTTTCTTTCTTTATCACCCATAACCCCATTTTAGCATTCCCTATCAAAGATGTCCACTTGTTTATTTTTCTTCTTTCATTATTTGTTTCTTTGTTCCGTTCCGTGTTTTTTTATTAACTTTCTTTCAAACATCCTTCATCTTTTCTTTCTTTATCACCCATAACCCCATTTTAACATTCCCTATCAAAGATGTCCACTTGTTTCTTTTTTCTTCTTTCATTATTTGTTTCTTTGTTCCGTTCGGTTTTTATTATTAACTATTTTTCAACTATCCTTCATCTTTTCTTTCTTTATCACCCATAACCCCATTTTAGCATTCCCTATCAAAGATGTCCACTTGTTTCTTTTTTCTTCTTTCATTATTTGTTTCTTTGTTCCGTTCCGTGTTTTTTTATTAACTTTCTTTCAAACATCCTTCATCTTTTCTTTCTTTATCACCCATAACCCCATTTTAGCATTCCCTATCAAAGATGTCCACTTGTTTCTTTTTTCTTCTTTCATTATTTGTTTCTTTGTTCCGTTCCGTGTTTTTTTATTAACTTTCTTTCAAACATCCTTCATCTTTTCTTTCTTTATCACCCATAACCCCATTTTAACATTCCATATCAAAGATGTCCACTTGTTTCTTTTTTCTTCTTTCATTATTTGTTTCTTTGTTCCGTTCCGTTTTTATTATAAACTATTTTTCAACTATCCTTCATCTTTTCTTTCTTTATCACCCATAACCCCATTTTAGCATTCCCTATCATAGATGTCCACTTGTTTCTTTTTTCTTCTTTCATTATTTGTTTCTTTGTTCCGTTCCGTGTTTTTTTATTAACTTTCTTTCAAACACCCTTCATCTTTTCTTTCTTTATCACCCATAATCCCATTTTAGCATTCCCTATCAAAGATGTCCACTTGTTTCTTTTTTCTTCTTTCATTATTTGTGTCTTTGTTCCGTCCGTGTTTTTTTATTAACTTTCTTTCAAACATCCTTCATCTTTTCTTTCTTTATCACCCATAACCCCATTTTAGCATTCCCTATCATAGATGTCCACTTGTTTCTTTTTTCTTCTTTCATTATTTGTTTCTTTGTTCCGTTCCGTTTTTATTATTAACTATTTTTCAACTATTTTTCATCTTTTCTTTCTTTATCATCCATAACCCCATTTTAGCATTCCCTATCAAAGATGTCCACTTGTTTATTTTTCTTCTTTCATTATTTGTTTCTTTGTTCCGTTCCGTTTTTATTATTAACTATTTTTCAACTATCCTTCATCTTTTCTTTCTTTATCATCCATAACCCCATTTTAGCTTACCCTATCAAAGATGTTCACTTGTTTCTTTTTTCTTCTTTCATTATTTGTTTTATTGTTCCGTTCCGTGTTGTTTTATTAACTTTTTTTCAAACATCTTTCATCTTTTCTTTCTTTATCACCCATAACCCCATTTTAACATTCCCTATCAAAGATGTCCACTTGTTTCTTTTTTCTTCTTTCATTATTTGTTTCTTTGTTCCGTTCGGTTTTTATTATTAACTATTTTTCAACTATCCTTCATCTTTTCTTTCTTTATCACCCATAACCCCATTTTAGCCTTCCCTATCAAAGATGTCCACTTGTTTCTTTTTTCTTCTTTCATTATTTGTTTCTTTGTTCCGTTCCGTTTTTATTATTAACTATTTTTCAACTATCCTTCATCTTTTCTTTCTTTATCACCCATAACCCCATTTTAGCTTACCCTATAAAAGATGTCCACTTGTTTCTTTTTTCTTCTTTCATTATTTGTTTCTTTGTTCCGTACCGTGTTTTTTTATTAACTTTCTTTCAAACATCCTTCATCTTTTCTTTCTTTATCACCCATAACCCCATTTTAGCATTCCCTATCAAAGATGTCCACTTGTTTCTTTTTTCTTCTTTCATTATTTGTTTCTTTGTTCCGTCCGTGTTTTTTTATTAACTTTCTTTCAAACATCCTTCATCTTTTCTTTCTTTATCACCCATAACCCCATTTTAGCATTCCCTATCAAAGATGTCCACTTGTTTCTTTTTTCTTCTTTCATTATTTGTTTCTTTGTTCCGTTCCGTTTTTATTATTTACTATTTTTCAACTATCCTTCATCTTTTCTTTCTTTATCACCCATAACCCCATTTTAGCATTCCCTATCAAAGATGTCCACTTGTTTATTTTTCTTCTTTCATTATTTGTTTCTTTGTTCCGTTCCGTGTTTTTTTATTAACTTTCTTTCAAACATCCTTCATCTTTTCTTTCTTTATCACCCATAACCCCATTTTAGCATTCCCTATCAAAGATGTCCACTTGTTTCTTTTTTCTTCTTTCATTATTTGTTTCTTTGTTCCGTTCCGTGTTTTTTTATTAACTTTTTTTTCAAACATCCTTCATCTTTTCTTTCTTTATCACCAATAACCCCATTTTAGCATTATTTATCAAAGATGTCCACTTGTTTCTTTTTTTTTCTTTCATTATTTGTTTCTTTGTTCCGTTCCGTTTTTATGATTAACTATTTTTCAACTATCCTTCATCTTTTCTTTCTTTATCACCCATAACCCCATTTTAGCATTCCGTATCAAAGATGTCCACTTGTTTCTTTTTTCTTCTTTCATTATTTGTTTCTTTGTTCCGTTCCGTTTTTATTATTAACTATTTTTCAACTATCCTTCATCTTTTATTTCTTTATCACCCATAACCCCATTTTAGCATTCCCTATCAAAGATGTCCACTTGTTTCTTTTTTCTTCTTTCATTATTTGTTTCTTTGTTCCGTTCCGTTTTTATGATTAACTATTTTTCAACTATCCTTCATCTTTTCTTTCTTTTTCACCCATAACCCCATTTTAGCATTCCCTATCAAAGATGTCCACTTGTTTCTTTTTTCTTCTTTCATTATTTGTTTCTTTGTTCCGTTCCGTTTTTATTATTAACTATTTTTCAACTATCCTTCATCTTTTCTTTCTTTATCACCCATAACCCCATTTTAGCATTCCGTATCAAAGATGTCCACTTGTTTCTTTTTTCTTCTTTCCTTATTTGTTTCTTTGTTCCGTTCCGTTTTTATTATTAACTATTTTTCAACTATCCTTCATTTTTTTTTCTTTATCACCCATAACCCCATTTTAGCATTCCCTATCAAAGATGTCCACTTGTTTATTTTTCTTCTTTCATTATTTGTTTTTTTGTTCCGTTCCGTTTTTATTATTAACTATTTTTCAACTATCCTTCATCTTTTCTTTCTTTATCACCCATAACCCCATTTTAGCATTCCCTATCAAAGATGTCCACTTGTTTCTTTTTTCTTCTTTCATTATTTGTTTCTTTGTTCCGTTCCGTTTTTATTATTAACTATTTTTCAACTATCCTTCATCTTTTCTTTCTTTATCACCCATAACCCCATTTTAGCATTCCCTATCAAAGATGTCCACTTGTTTATTTTTCTTCTTTCATTATTTGTTTTTTTGTTCCGTTCCGTTTTTATTATTAACTATTTTTCAACTATCCTTCATCTTTTCTTTCTTTATCACCCATAACCCCATTTTAGCATTCCCTATCAAAGATGTCCACTTGTTTCTTTTTTCTTCTTTCATTATTTGTTTCTTTGTTCCGTTCCGTGTTTTTTTATTAACTTTTTTTTCAAAAATCTTTCATCTTTTCTTTCTTTATCACCCATAACCCAATTTTAGCATTCCCTATCAAAGATGTCCACTTGTTTCTTTTTTCTTCTTTCATTATTTTTTTCTTTGTTCCGTTCCGTTTTTATTATTAACTATTTTTCAACTATCCTTCATCTTTTCTTTCTTTATCACCCATAACCCCATTTTAGCATTCCCTATCAAAGATGTCCACTTGTTTATTTTTCTTCTTTCATTATTTGTTTCTTTGTTCCGTTCCATTTTTATTATTAACTATTTTTCAACTATCCTTCATCTTTTCTTTCTTTATCACCCATAACCCCATTTTAGCATTCCCTATCAAAGATGTCCACTTGTTTCTTTTTTCTTCTTTCATTATTTGTTTCTTTGTTCCGTTTTTATGATTAACTATTTTTCAACTATCCTTCATCTTTTCTTTCTTTATCACCCATAACCCCATTTTAGCATTCCGTATCAAAGATGTCCACTTGTTTCTTTTTTCTTCTTTCATTATTTGTTTCTTTGTTCCGTTCCGTTTTTATTATTAACTATTTTTTAACTATCCTTCATCTTTTCTTTCTTTATCACCCATAACCCCATTTTAGCATTCCCTATCAAAGATGTCCACTTGTTTCTTTTTTCTTCTTTCATTATTTGTTTCTTTGTTCCGTTCCGTGTTTTTTTATTAACTTCCTTTCAAACATCCTTCATCTTTTCTTTCTGTATCACCCATAACCCCATTTTAGCATTCCCTATCAAAGATGTCCACTTGTTTCTTTTTTCTTCTTTCATTATTTGTTTCTTTGTTCCGTTCCGTGTTTTTTTATTAACTTTCTTTCAAACATCTTTCATCTTTTCTTTCTTTATCACCCATAACCCCATTTTAGCATTCCCTATCAAAGATGTCCACTTGTTTCTTTTTTCTTCTTTCATTATTTGTTTCTTTGTTCCGTTCCGTGTTTTTATTATTAACTATTTTTCAACTATCCTTCATCTTTTCTTTCTTTATCACCCATAACCCCATTTTAGCCTTCCCTATTAAAGATGTCCACTTGTTTCTTTTTTCTTCTTTCATTATTTGTTTCTTTGTTCCGTTCCGTGTTTTTTTATTAACTTTCTTTCAAACATCCTTCATCTTTTCTTTCTTCATCACCCATAACCCCATTTTAGCATTCCCTATCAAAGATGTCCACTTGTTTCTTTTTTCTTCTTTCATTATTTGTTTCTTTGTTCCGTTCCGTGTTTTTTTATTAACTTTCTTTCAAACATCCTTCATCTTTTCTTTCTTTATCACCCATAACCCCATTTTAGCATTCCCTATCAAAGATGTCCACTTGTTTCTTTTTTCTTCTTTCATTATTTGTTTCTTTGTTCCGTTCCGTGTTTTTTTATTAACTTTCTTTTAAACATCCTTCATCTTTTCTTTTTTTATCACCAATAACCCCATTTTAGCCTTCCCTATTAAAGATGTCCACTTGTTTCTTTTTTCTTCTTTCATTATTTTTTTCTTTGTTCCGTTCCGTTTTTATTATTAACTATTTTTCAACTATCCTTCATCTTTTCTTTCTTTATCACCCATACCCCCATTTTAGCATTCCCTATCAAAGATGTCCACTTGTTTCTTTTTTCTTCTTTCATTATTTGTTTCTTTGTTCCGTTCCGTGTTTTTTTATTAACTTTCTTTCAAACATCCTTCATCTTTTCTTTTTTTATCACCAATAACCCCATTTTAGCCTTCCCTATTAAAGATGTCCACTTGTTTCTTTTTTCTTCTTTCATTATTTGTTTCTTTGTTCCGTTCCGTTTTTATTATTAACTATTTTTCAACTATCCTTCATCTTTTCTTTCTTTATCACCCATACCCCCATTTTAGCATTCCCTATCAAAGATGTCCACTTGTTTCTTTTTTCTTCTTTCATTATTTTTTTCTTTGTTCCGTTCCGTTTTTATTATTAACTATTTTTCAACTATCCTTCATCTTTTCTTTCTTTATCACCCATACCCCCATTTTAGCATTCCCTATCAAAGATGTCCACTTGTTTCTTTTTTCTTCTTTCATTATTTGTTTCTTTGTTCCGTTCCGTGTTTTTTTATTAACTTTCTTTCAAACATCTTTCATCTTTTCTTTCTTTATCACCCATAACCCCATTTTAGCATTCCCTATCAAAGATGTCCACTTGTTTCTTTTTTCTTCTTTCATTATTTGTTTCTTTGTTCCGTTCCGTGTTTTTATTATTAACTATTTTTCAACTATCCTTCATCTTTTCTTTCTTTATCACCCATAACCCCATTTTAGCCTTCCCTATTAAAGATGTCCACTTGTTTCTTTTTTCTTCTTTCATTATTTGTTTCTTTGTTCCGTTCCGTGTTTTTTTATTAACTTTCTTTCAAACATCCTTCATCTTTTCTTTCTTCATCACCCATAACCCCATTTTAGCATTCCCTATCAAAGATGTCCACTTGTTTCTTTTTTCTTCTTTCATTATTTGTTTCTTTGTTCCGTTCCGTGTTTTTTTATTAACTTTCTTTCAAACATCCTTCATCTTTTCTTTCTTTATCACCCATAACCCCATTTTAGCATTCCCTATCAAAGATGTCCACTTGTTTCTTTTTTCTTCTTTCATTATTTGTTTCTTTGTTCCGTTCCGTGTTTTTTTATTAACTTTCTTTTAAACATCCTTCATCTTTTCTTTTTTTATCACCAATAACCCCATTTTAGCCTTCCCTATTAAAGATGTCCACTTGTTTCTTTTTTCTTCTTTCATTATTTTTTTCTTTGTTCCGTTCCGTTTTTATTATTAACTATTTTTCAACTATCCTTCATCTTTTCTTTCTTTATCACCCATACCCCCATTTTAGCATTCCCTATCAAAGATGTCCACTTGTTTCTTTTTTCTTCTTTCATTATTTGTTTCTTTGTTCCGTTCCGTGTTTTTTTATTAACTTTCTTTCAAACATCCTTCATCTTTTCTTTTTTTATCACCAATAACCCCATTTTAGCCTTCCCTATTAAAGATGTCCACTTGTTTCTTTTTTCTTCTTTCATTATTTGTTTCTTTGTTCCGTTCCGTTTTTATTATTAACTATTTTTCAACTATCCTTCATCTTTTCTTTCTTTATCACCCATAACCCCATTTTAGCATTCCCTATCAAAGATGTCCACTTGTTTCTTTTTTCTTCTTTCATTATTTGTTTCTTTGTTCCGTTCCGTGTTTTTTTATTAACTTTCTTTCAAACATCTTTCATCTTTTCTTTCTTTATCACTCATAACCCCATTTTCGCATTCCCTATCAAAGATGTCCACTTGTTTCTTTTTTCTTCTTTCATTATTTGTTTCTTTGTTCCGTTCCGTGTTTTTTTATTAACTTTCTTTCAAACATCCTTCATCTTTTCTTTTTTCATCACCAATAACCCCATTTTAGCCTTCCCTATTAAACATGTCCACTTGTTTCTTTTTTCTTCTTTCATTATTTTTTTCTTTGTTCCGTTCCGTTTTTATTATTAACTATTTTTCAACTATCCTTCATCTTTTCTTTCTTTATCACCAATAACCCCATTTTAGCCTTCCCTATTAAAGATGTCCACTTGTTTCTTTTTTCTTCTTTCATTATTTTTTTCTTTGTTCCGTTCCGTTTTTATTATTAACTATTTTTCAACTATCTTTCATCTTTTGTTTCTTTATCACCCATACCCCCATTTTAGCATTCCCTATCAAAGATGTCCACTTGTTTCTTTTTTCTTCTTTCATTATTTGTTTCTTTGTTCCGTTCCGTGTTTTTTTATTAACTTTCTTTCAAACATCCTTCATCTTTTCTTTTTTTATCACCAATAACCCCATTTTAGCCTTCCCTATTAAAGATGTCCACTTGTTTCTTTTTTCTTCTTTCATTATTTTTTTCTTTGTTCCGTTCCGTTTTTATTATTAACTATTTTTCAACTATCCTTCATCTTTTCTTTCTTTATCACCCATAACCCCATTTTAGCCTTCCCTATTAAAGATGTCCACTTGTTTCTTTTTTCTTCTTTCATTATTTGTTTCTTTGTTCCGTTCCGTGTTTTTTTATTAACTTTCTTTCAACTATCCTTCATCTTTTCTTTCTTTATCACCCATAACCCCATTTTAGCATTCCTTATCAAAGATGTCCACTTGTTTCTTTTTTCTTCTTTCATTATTTGTTTCTTTGTTCCGTTCCGTGTTTTTTTATTAACTGTCTTTCAAACATCCTTCATCTTTTCTTTCTTTATCACCCATAACCCCATTTTAGCATTCCGTATCAAAGATGTCCACTTGTTTCTTTTTTCTTCTTTCATTATTTGTTTCTTTGTTCCGTTCCGTGTTTTTAATAAACTTTCTTTCAACAATCTTCATATTTTTTTCTTTATCACCCATAACCCCACTTTCCCCCTCCCTATCAAAGATGTCTACTTGTTTCTTTTTTCTTCTTTCATTATTTGTTTCTTTGTTTCGTTCCGTGTATTTTTTATTAACTTTCTTTCAACCATCCTTCATCTTTTCTTTCTTTATCACCCATAACGCCACTTTCCCCTCGCCTATCAAAGATAGTGACTTGTTTTTTTTTCTTCTTTAATTATTAGTTTCTTTGTTCCGTTCCGTTTTTTTTATTAACTTTCTTTCAACTATCCTTCATCTTTTCTTTCTTTATCACCCATAACCCCATTTTGGCCTTCCCTATCAAAGATGGCGACTTGTTTCTTTTTTCTTCTTTCATTATTTGTTTCTTTGTTCCGTTCCGTGTTTTTTATTAACTTTCTTTCAACCATCCTTCATCGTTTCTTTCTTTATCACCCATAACCCTATGTTGGCCTTCCCTATCAAAGATGTCCACTTGTTTCTTTTTTCTTCTTTTATTATTTGTTTCTTTGTTCCGTTCCGTGTTTTTTATTAACTTTCTTTCAAACATCCTTCATCTTTTCTTTCTTTATCACCCATAACCCTATGTTGGCCTTCCCTATCAAAGATGTCCACTTGTTTCTTTTTTCTTCTTTCATTATTTGTTCATTTGTTCCGTTCCGTGTATTTTTTATTAACTTTCTTTATACCATCCTTCATCTTTTCTATCTTTATCACCTATAACCCCATTTTTTGCCTTCCCTATTGTTGTGGTGGCAACCACTCATTTGCATATACGAATAACGTTACACTATAAATGGCAAGCCTAGGTTGGCCTTAGTGTGTGTTACCTAAATGCCACCGGAAGTGACGCCGAAGAGCGTACATGTCCTCCCACCAAGACTCTCTGACTCGACACCTTCATTTGTACATACTGTAACTATACCTTTGCTTTAATACACTTATTATTGCATTCTCCTTGTTGTTTGCGTCTTCATTGTATTCCTCACTAATTATTGTTCAACCTTGCAACCACAACAGTTGGCGACGAGATATGAAGCGTCAAATATAACAGTTTGACGAAGAACTATTGAAATAAAAAAAAGTACAATGCAAAGTGTTGACGAGCAAACGGATTTTACGCTAAAGAAAAGTTTCAACTTAAGTGAAAAAAAAAAAAACTTGAACGTGGCAAAAGCGACAATTTACGCCGTTTTCTGGGAATCCGACTTGCAAACGAATGTAAAAGTGAATTTTTGTTTTGTCGCTAAACGACAAATCTGTTTTGTATTACTAAAGGACCAACTTGCAAACGAAAAGCGGATTTTGTTCTGTCGCAAAACGACAGGTCAGACTCGTATTACGAAAAGCAAGGAAGTAACCTACGAAAAAAAAAAGTTCACCAGTGGATTCTAATTACTGCTCCCCGTTAGCAAAACAACAACTAAAGGAATCTTTTAATTACTAATTTGTTTGGCGGCGGTACTAAAAGGAAATACCATAGCTAGAAATTAAAGCTCAAGGAAAGGATTTTTTTTTTAAAGTTGTCACTGGATAACGGATAATACAGTAAAACGTAACGAAAAAAAAAAAAAAAAAAAAAAAAATGGAAGACTTATCAAAAATGTTCATGCAATTTTTACAGGCACAAGCTGACCGCGAGGAAAGACAAAATGAACGTTTTGCTAAAACACTGGAACTACTAAAGAGTAATCGAGAAAATGTCGACAGTGTTAATTTCTCCCATACAACTATCTTTAATAGTATGGACACATTTAATTATGTGCCGGAGGAAGGAAAGACTTTTGAAGCATACTATACAAGATACGAGGATGTCTTTCAACTGGACTGCAAAAATTGGCCAAATAGCCAGAAAGTGAGCCTCTTACTCAGGAAATTGGGTACATCAGAACACAGCAAATTCATAGATTACATATTACCTAAAAAAACTGCGGAATTAGTGTTCATGGAAGCTGTGAAATTACTAAAAAAATTATTTAATCCAAATATATCTCTTTTTCATAAAAGATGGCTGTGCATGAATCTAAGAAAGATGGACAACCAAGATTATTTGACATACGCATCAGTTGTCAATAAAAACTGCGATAATTTTAAGCTTGCGGAACTAACGGTAGAAGATTTTAAATGTCTAATCTTCGCACAAGGGTTAGTTTCCACGAAAAATGCAGAAATACGCAGACGAGTGTTGTCTAAGCTGGAATCTGAGCAAGATTTAACCCTCCAGAAACTAGCAGAGGACTGTGAAAGGGCCATTACACTAAAAAAGGATTTAAAAAATATAGAAGAATCCGGAGTGGCATATGTAAGAAAAGTTAGAAAACCATACACACCAACCAAGAACTTTACAAAGAAAAGCAATCGAAATGGAACGGGATATTACAATCCTAATAACCATAAATATAGGACAGAATATAACAAGCCTCTTCCTAGATATAACTGTAAGAGATGTGCAGAAAAGCATTGGGAATCAGATTGTCCTTATAAAAAGAAAAATGCTACATTTGTAAGAAGGTGGGACACAAAAGCGATTGCTGCAGATATAAAGATTACACCAGAAAGAGAGTACAGCAAACAAAATCAAATACAAAATTAGACAAAGATTGGCGAAAATACGTAAAAGTGGAAATATTTAAAACACCAATAAAGTTACAACTCGACTCCGGCTCCGATATTTCTATTATAAACCTGAATACATGGAAAAAGTTGGGTAAAAAAACAACCATGATGAAAACGAGTAAATCAGCCCGGACGGTAACTGGTGGTGGTATAAAATTTGAAGGAGAAGTTGTCCTTCCGATAAAATTAAAAGGGATTACGAAGAAATTAAAAATATTCGTACTGAAAAATAGTGAAAATCTGTTTGGAATAGATTTAATTGAGAAATTTGGACTATGGGATAAGCCAATCAATACATTCTGTAAAAAAATAGAATGTTCTTCTCCAACAACAGTAAATATAAAAGACGATTTAAAAGAATTATTTCCTGAAGCATTCACGACTAACTTAGGTCACTGTAATAAATTCAAGGCCTCGTTTGAACTTAAAGAAAACGCCAGCCCAATTTTTAGAAAAAAGCGAAACGTTCCGTTCGCTGGGTTGGAAAAGATTAATAAAGAATTAGATAGATTGGAACAGACAGGAATTCTATCAAAAATAGAACACAGCGAGTGGGCAGCCCCCACCGTATACGTAAAGAAAAAGAATGACGAAGTTAGAGTGTGCGCAGATTTTTCGACCGGGGTCAACTCCCTATTAAAAGATCACCATTACCCTCTACCAAGCCCAGAGGAAATATTCACGAAGTTAAATGGTGGTAATATCTTCTCCAAGATAGACTTGAGCGATGCATATTTGCAAATACCGGTCGAGGAAAATAGCTCAAAAATACTAAGCATCAATACGCATAAGGGATTATACAAATACAACCGATTGCCCTTTGGCATCAAAGTAGCGCCTGCCATTTTTCAGCAAGCGATGGACACCATGCTAAGTGGTATTGAGTGCGCATGTGCATACCTGGACGACATTGTTGTCAGGAGCAAATCCCTACAAGAACATAAGGAACATTTGAAACAAGTATTTACTCGAATACAAGAATTCGGCTTTAAAGTAAAAGCAAGTAAATGTGACTTTTGTATGAGCGAGATTAAGTATCTTGGACACATAATAAACAAACATGGACGACGTCCAGACCCAGACAGATCTGCGGCAATAAAAAATATGCCAGCACCTGATAACGTAACAACCTTGCAGAGTTTCTTAGGACTCGCAAATTATTATCAATCTTTTATTGAAGGAATGCATAACTTGCGAGCCCCCTTAAATAATCTGCTTAAAAAGGATACACCTTGGAACTGGACGCAAGAATGTCAAACCGCTTTTGACAAAATAAAGAGCGCACTAACATCCGAATTATTCTTAACGCACTTTGACACAAAATTAAAAATAGTCGTCGCTAGTGACGCTAGTTCCTACGGCTTAGGAGCATGCATTCAACATATAATGCCGGATGGGTCTAGAAAACCAATAGCGCACGCTTCGAGAACGCTGATACCAGCCGAGAGGGCATATTCACAAATCGAAAAAGAAGCATTGAGCATAATCTTTTCCGTGACTAAATTTCACCGATATTTATATGGTAGACAATTCTTACTTGAAACCGACCATAAACCGTTAGTCACGATCTATGGATCAAAAAAAGGATTGCCGGTAAACACCGCAAATAGATTGCTGCGCTGGGGTATAATCTTACTTAATTACGATTTCCAGCTACAACATCTAGCATCAAAAAAGATTTGCCATGCGGATGGACTGTCAAGACTGATACCACAGAAACACAATCTGGAAGAATCAGTCATTGCAGCAATTCCGACAAATGTTGAAGTAAAAAATATGGTAGCAAACATCATTAAGGAACTACCCGTAACTTTGTCGGACATTAAAAGGGAAGCCCAGAAAGACGAATACATAAAGGACATAAAAGAGAAAATTATAACGGACACAAAGGTGCAGGAAGTTTTCTCCATATGTAACGATGTGTTACTGTACAGTGAGAGAGTGGTAATACCACAAAACATTGCAGAATAGGATGTTAAGAGATTTCCATACGGGACACCCGGGGATAAATCGAATGAAGTCGTTAATGAGAAGCTACGTGTACTGGCGTAACATGGGCACTGACATAGCAGCAACAATAAATAAATGTAAAGGATGCCAGTTAGCAGCAAAATCCCCACCTATAGTACACAAACCTTGGCCGAAAACCGACCAACCATGGTCGAGAATCCACATGGACTTCGCTGGTCCAGTAGGAGAAAACTATTATTTAATTGTAGTGGATAGTTACACAAAATGGCCGGAGGTAATGCGTTGCAGGAATCCAACAACGAACAACTCAATAGGGTTCCTACACGAGTTGTTTGCAAGATTCGGTGTACCAGACACACTGGTCACTGACAACGGAACGCAGTTCACATCCGCAGAGTTTAAGGAATTTTGCGACACGTTCCGAGTGAAGCACATCACGACTCCGCCGTATCATCCAAGGTCGAACGGCCTTGCGGAAAGGTTCGTGGACACGCTAAAACGATCGTTAAAGAAATCCATTGGAACACCAACAGAAAAAGCTTTGCAACAATTCTTGCAAGTTTATAGGATCACACCACATCCTAGTACACCATCAAACATATCACCAGCTGATCTAATGTTTGCCAGAAAGGTAAAATCAGCGTTTGATAAACTGTTGCCAAGACAGGCAATTATCCGAAACACTACACACACGGGAAGAAAGAAATATAACTCGGGAGATCGAGTATATTTTAAGTGCTACAAGAATAACACATCTTACTGGGAATGTGGAGTAGTGGATAAACGCATTGGTGATTGTACATATATGATTAAAGGTCCACAGAGAATACATAAAAGGCACCTAAATCAGATAAAAAAACGTCATATCCAAGATGATGATTATACGACAACAGTCGAAGAGGAGGAAACCATAGATATCATATACGAATCCTTTAATTTGGAACCGCCTCAATATACACCTGAACCCCGAAGATCAGGTAGGAAAAGAAAATTTAATGAACCATTGATGGTAAACCCAAAAAGAAAAAGATATTGAAATCTGTGTGACTTCAAATCTTGGGAGGGGGGTGTTGTGGTGGAAACCACTCATTTGCATATACGAATAACGTTACACTATAAATGGCAAGCCTAGGTTGGCCTTAGTGTGTGTTACCTAAATGCCACCGGAAGTGACGCCGAAGAGCGTACATGTCCTCCCAGCAAGACTCTCTGACTCGACACCTTCATTTGTACATACTGTAACTATACCTTTTCTTTAATACACTTGCTATTGGATTCTCCTTGTTGTTTGCGTCTTCATTGTATTCCTCACTAATTATTGTTCAACCTTGCAACCACAACACCTATCAAAGATGTCCACTTGTTTCTTTTTTCTTCTTTCATTATTTGTTTCTTTGTTCCGTTCCGTGTTGTTTTATTAACTTTCTTTCAACCATCCATCATCTTTTCTTTCTTTATCAACCATAACGCCACTTTCCCCTATCAAAGATGGCGACTTGTTTCTTTTTTCTTCTTTAATTATTTGTTTCTTTGTTCCGTTCCGTGTTTTTTATTAACTTTCTTTCAACTATCCTTCATATTTACTTTCTTTATCACCCATAACGCCACTTTCCCTCCCCTATCAAAGATGGCGACTTGTTTCTTTTTTCTTTATTCATTATTTGTTTTTTCGTTCCTTTCCGTGTTTTTTTATTAACTTTCTTTCAACCATCATTCATCTTTTCTTTCTTTATCACCCATAACCCCATTTTGGCCTTCCCTATCCAAGATGTCCACTTGTTTCTTTTTTCTTCTTTCATTATTTGTTTCTTTGTTCCTTTCCGTGTTTTTTTTATTAACTTTCTTTCAACCATCCATCATCTTTTCTTTCTTTATCACACATAACGCCACTTTCCCCTCCCCTATCAAAGATGGCGACTTGTTTCTTTTTTCATCTTTCATTATTTGTTTCTTTGTTCCGTTCCGTGTTTTTTTATTAACTTTCTTTAAACCATCCTTCATATTTTCTTTCTTTATCACCCATAACCCCATTTTGACCTTCCCTATCAAAGATGGCGACTGTTTTCTTTTTTACTTCTTTAATTATTTGTTTCTTTGTTCCGTTCCGTGTTTTTTTATTAACTTTCTTTCAACCATCCTTCATCTTTTCTTTCTTTATCACCCATAACCCCATTTTGGCCTTCCCTATCAAAGATGTCCACTTGTTTCTTTTTTCTTCTTTCATTATTTGTTTCTTTGTTCCGTTCCGTGTTTATTTATTAACTTTCTTTCAACCATCCTTCATCTTTTCTTTCTTTATCACCCATAACCCCATTTGGCCTTCCCTATCAAAGATGGCGACTGTTTTCTTTTTTACTTCTTTCATTATTTGTTTCTTTGTTCGGTTCCGTGTTTTTTTATTAACTTTCTTTCAACCATCCTTCATCTTTTCTTTCTTTATCACCCATAACCCCATTTTGGCCTTCCCTATCAAAGATGGCCACTTGTTTCTTTTTTCTTCTTTAATTATTTGTTTCTTTGTTCCGTTCCGTGTTTTTTTTATTAACTTTCTTTCAACCATCCTTCATCTTTTCTTTCTTTATCACCCATAACCCCATTTTGGCCTTCCCTATCAAAGATGGCGACTTGTTTCTTTTTTCTTCTTTAATTATTTGTTTCTTTGTTCCGTTTCGTGTTTTTTTATTAACTTTCTTTCAACCATCCTTCATCTTTTCTTTCTTTATCACCCATAACGCCACTTTCCCCTCCCCTATCAAAGATGGCGACTTGTTTCTTTTTTCTTCTTTCATTATTTATTTCTTTGTTCCGTTCCGTGTTTATTTATTAACTTTCTTTCAACCATCCTACATCTTTTCTTTCTTTATCACCCGTAACCCCATTTTGGCCTTCCCTATCAAAGATGGCCACTTGTTTCTTTTTTCTTCTTTAATTATTTGTTTCTTGGTTCCGTTCCGTGTTTTTTTATTAACTTTCTTTAAACCACCCTTCATCTTTTCTTTCTTTATCACCCATAACCCTCTTTTCCCCTCCCCTATCAAAGATGGCGACTTGTTTCTATTTTCTTCTTTAATTATTTGTTTCTTTGTTCTGTTCCGTGTTTTTTATTAACTGTCTTTCAACCATCCTTCATGTTTTCTTTCTTTATCACCCATAACGCCACTTTCCCCTCCCCTATCAAAGATGGCGACTTGTTTCTTTTTTCTTCATTCATTATTTGTTTCTTGGTTTCGTTCCGTGTTTTTTATTAACTTTCTTTAAACCATCCTTTATCTTTTCTTTCTTTATCACCCATAACACTCTTTTCCCCTCCCCTATCAAAGATGGCGACTTGTTTCTTTTTTCTTCTTTCATTATTTGTTTCTTTGTTCCGTTCCGTGTTTTTTATTAACTTTCTTTCAACTATCCTTCATATTTACTTTCTTTATCACCCATAACGCCACTTTCCCCTCCCCTATCAAAGATGGCGACTTGTTTCTTTTTTCTTCTTTCATTATTTGTTTCGTTGTTCCGTTCCGTGTTTTTTTATTAACTTTCTTTCAACCATCCTTCATCTTTTCTTTCTTTATCACCCATAACGCCACTTTCCCCTCCCCTATCAAAGATGGCGACTTGTTTCTTTTTTCTTCTTTCATTATTTATTTCTTTGTTCCGTTCCGTGTTTATTTATTAACTTTCTTTCAACCATCCTACATCTTTTCTTTCTTTATCACCCGTAACCCCATTTTGGCCTTCCCTATCAAAGATGGCCACTTGTTTCTTTTTTCTTCTTTAATTATTTGTTTCTTGGTTCCGTTCCGTGTTTTTTTATTAACTTTCTTTAAACCACCCTTCATCTTTTCTTTCTTTATCACCCATAACCCTCTTTTCCCCTCCCCTATCAAAGATGGCGACTTGTTTCTATTTTCTTCTTTAATTATTTGTTTCTTTGTTCTGTTCCGTGTTTTTTATTAACTGTCTTTCAACCATCCTTCATGTTTTCTTTCTTTATCACCCATAACGCCACTTTCCCCTCCCCTATCAAAGATGGCGACTTGTTTCTTTTTTCTTCATTCATTATTTGTTTCTTGGTTTCGTTCCGTGTTTTTTATTAACTTTCTTTAAACCATCCTTTATCTTTTCTTTCTTTATCACCCATAACACTCTTTTCCCCTCCCCTATCAAAGATGGCGACTTGTTTCTTTTTTCTTCTTTCATTATTTGTTTCTTTGTTCCGTTCCGTGTTTTTTATTAACTTTCTTTCAACTATCCTTCATATTTACTTTCTTTATCACCCATAACGCCACTTTCCCCTCCCCTATCAAAGATGGCGACTTGTTTCTTTTTTCTTCTTTCATTATTTGTTTCGTTGTTCCGTTCCGTGTTTTTTTATTAACTTTCTTTCAACCATCCTTCATCTTTTCTTTCTTTATCACCCATAACGCCACTTTCCCCTCCCCTATCAAAGATGGCGACTTGTTTCTTTTTTCTTCTTTCATTATTTATTTCTTTGTTCCGTTCCGTGTTTATTTATTAACTTTCTTTCAAACATCCTACATCTTTTCTTTCTTTATCACCCGTAACCCCATTTTGGCCTTCCCTATCAAAGATGGCCACTTGTTTCTTTTTTCTTCTTTAATTATTTGTTTCTTGGTTCCGTTCCGTGTTTTTTTATTAACTTTCTTTAAACCACCCTTCATCTTTTCTTTCTTTATCACCCATAACCCTCTTTTCCCCTCCCCTATCAAAGATGGCGACTTGTTTCTATTTTCTTCTTTAATTATTTGTTTCTTTGTTCTGTTCCGTGTTTTTTATTAACTGTCTTTCAACCATCCTTCATGTTTTCTTTCTTTATCACCCATAACGCCACTTTCCCCTCCCCTATCAAAGATGGCGACTTGTTTCTTTTTTCTTCATTCATTATTTGTTTCTTGGTTTCGTTCCGTGTTTTTTATTAACTTTCTTTAAACCATCCTTTATCTTTTCTTTCTTTATCACCCATAACACTCTTTTCCCCTCCCCTATCAAAGATGGCGACTTGTTTCTTTTTTCTTCTTTCATTATTTGTTTCTTTGTTCCGTTCCGTGTTTTTTATTAACTTTCTTTCAACTATCCTTCATATTTACTTTCTTTATCACCGATAACGCCACTTTCCCCTCCCCTATCAAAGATGTCCACTTGTTTCTTTTTTCTTCTTTCATTATTTGTTTCTTTGTTCCTTTCCGTGTTTTTTTATTAACTTTCTTTCAACCATCCTTCATCTTTTCTTTCTTTATCACACATAACGCCACTTTCCCCTCCCCTATCAAAGATGGCGACTTGTTTCTTTTTTCATCTTTCATTATTTGTTTCTTTGTTCCGTTCCGTGTTTTTTTATTAACTTTCTTTAAACCATCCTTCATCTTTTCTTTCTTTATCACCCATAACCCCATTTTGACCTTCCCTATCAAAGATGGCGACTTATTTCTTTTTTCTTCTTTAATTATTTGTTTCTTTGTTCCGTTCCGTGTTTTTTTATTAACTTTCTTTCAACCATCCTTCATCTTTTCTTTCTTTATCACCCATAACCTCATTTGGCCTTCCCTATCAAAGATGGCGACTGTTTTCTTTTTTACTTCTTTCATTATTTGTTTCTTTGTTCGGTTCCGTGTTTTTTTATTAACTTTCTTTCAACCATCCTTCATCTTTTCTTTCTTTATCACCCATAACCCCATTTTGGCCTTCCCTATCAAAGATGGCGACTTGTTTCTTTTTTCTTCTTTCATTATTTGTTTCTTTGTTCCGTTCCGTGTTTTTTTTATTAACTTTATTTCAACTATCCTTCATCTTTTCTTTCTTTATCACCCATAACCCCATTTTGGCCTTCCCTATCAAAGATGGCGACTTGTTTCTTTTTTCTTCTTTAATTATTTGTTTCTTTGTTCGTTTCGTGTTTTTTTATTAACTTTCTTTCAACCATCCTTCATCTTTTCTTTCTTTATCACCCATAACGCCACTTTCCCCTCCCCTATCAAAGATGGCGACTTGTTTCTTTTTTCTTCTTTCATTATTTATTTCTTTGTTCCGTTCCGTGTTTATTTATTAACTTTCTTTCAACCATCCTACATCTTTTCTTTCTTTATCACCCGTAACCCCATTTTGGCCTTCCCTATCAAAGATGGCCACTTGTTTCTTTTTTCTTCTTTAATTATTTGTTTCTTGGTTCCGTTCCGTGTTTTTTTATTAACTTTCTTTAAACCACCCTTCATCTTTTCTTTCTTTATCACCCATAACCCTCTTTTCCCCTCCCCTATCAAAGATGGCGACTTGTTTCTATTTTCTTCTTTAATTATTTGTTTCTTTGTTCTGTTCCGTGTTTTTTATTAACTGTCTTTCAACCATCCTTCATGTTTTCTTTCTTTATCACCCATAACGCCACTTTCCCCTCCCCTATCAAAGATGGCGACTTGTTTCTTTTTTCTTCATTCATTATTTGTTTCTTGGTTTCGTTCCGTGTTTTTTATTAACTTTCTTTAAACCATCCTTTATCTTTTCTTTCTTTATCACCCATAACACTCTTTTCCCCTCCCCTATCAAAGATGGCGACTTGTTTCTTTTTTCTTCTTTCATTATTTGTTTCTTTGTTCCGTTCCGTGTTTTTTTATTAACTTTCTTTCAACCATCCTTCATCTTTTCTTTCTTTATCACCCATAACGCCACTTTCCCCTCCCCTATCAAAGATGGCCACTTGTTTCTTTTTTCTTCTTTCATTATTTGTTTCGTTGTTCCGTTCCGTGTTTTTTTATTAACTTTCTTTCAACCATCCTTCATCTTTTCTTTCTTTATCACCCATAACCCCATTTTGGCCTTCCCTATCAAAGATGTCCACTTGTTTCTTTTTTCTTCTTTCATTATTTGTTTCTTTGTTCCTTTCCGTGTTTTTTTTATTAACTTTCTTTCAACCATCCATCATCTTTTCTTTCTTTATCACACATAACGCCACTTTCCCCTCCCCTATCAAAGATGGCGACTTGTTTCTTTTTTCATCTTTCATTATTTGTTTCTTTGTTCCGTTCCGTGTTTTTTTATTAACTTTCTTTCAACCATCCTTCATCTTTTCTTTCTTTATCACCCATAACCCCATTTGGCCTTCCCTATCAAAGATGGCGACTGTTTTCTTTTTTACTTCTTTCATTATTTGTTTCTTTGTTCGGTTCCGTGTTTTTTTATTAAGTTTCTTTCAACCATCCTTCATCTTTTCTTTCTTTATCACCCATAACCCCATTTTGGCCTTCCCTATCAAAGATGGCGACTTGTTTCTTTTTTCTTCTTTCATTATTTGTTTCTTTGTTCCGTTCCGTGTTTTTTTTATTAACTTTCTTTCAACCATCCTTCATCTTTTCTTTCTTTATCACCCATAACCCCATTTTGGCCTTCCCTATCAAAAATGGCGACTTGTTTCTTTTTTCTTCTTTAATTATTTGTTTCTTTGTTCCGTTCCGTGTTTTTTTATTAACTTTCTTTCAACCACCCTTCATCTTTTCTTTCTTTATCACCCATAACGCCACTTTCCCCTCCCCTATCAAAGATGGCGACTTGTTTCTTTTTTCTTCATTCATTATTTGTTTCTTGGTTCCGTTCCGTGTTTTTTATTAACTTTCTTTAAACCATCCTTTATCTTTTCTTTCTTTATCACCCATAACACTCTTTTCCCCTCCCCTATCAAAGATGGCCACTTGTTTCTTTTTTCTTCTTTCATTATTTGTTTCGTTGTTCCGTTCCGTGTTTTTTTATTAACTTTCTTTCAACCATCCTTCATCTTTTCTTTCTTTATCACCCATAACGCCACTTTCCCCTTCCCTATCAAAGATGGCCACTTGTTTCTTTTTTCTTCTTTCATTATTTGTTTCTTTGTTCCGTTCCGTGTATTTTCTATTAACTTTCTTTAATTCTTTCTTCATTTTATTCGTTCCCGTTTCCTTCTCTCATATTCCTGACTTACTTCTATGTTCTTTTGCCTTTTTTCGAATCTGTGTTTTCTTCATTCTTTCTTGTTTTTTTTTAATTTTCCGGCCTCACTTCCTTTCCTTTTATCATCCCCGGCGTCCTTCCTATCCCCCTCTCCTAAGTTTCCTTCTTTCTTTCTTTCTTTCTTTCTTTGTTTCCTTTTCTATCTCGCTTTCTCTCTATTTTATTTCGTTCTTATATGTTTCCCCTCGCTGCATTTTTCTTTCTTTCATTTTCGAAGTTACTTCCTGTATTCTAACTTTCCCAACATCCTTCATCTTTTCCTTCTTTATAACCCACCATCCCACCAACCGCCTTGTTAATTCTCTTCCTTTTTCCCTTCCACTTGTTTTCACTAAGATGTCAATTAAAGACGTGTCAATCATTCGCAGACCCCCCCTTTTCTTACTGACGCGATGAAGAAGCGAACATTTGAAACGATGAATCAAAACAAACTGTTTCGAAAGAAAATGCTCGGATCTTGTTTTTGTTGTGAAGTAATTGTTTTCAAATTGTCTTTGCGAGGTAAACTGAGGTTGATGGACAAACAAGTTGACCTCCGAATCCTTCCGACGTCGAACACCAAATAGTTGGCCGGTGACTGAGATGATTCTATATATATATATATATATATATATATATATATATATATATATATAGAGAGAGAGAGAGAGAGAGAGAGAGAAGGGGGTTGTGTAGCATCAGTGCAATTCCAACGAGAGAAAAAAGTATATTTAAAGAATTGTGGTTACCAACGCTAGTAAAAAAAAAACATTTTCAATAATTATTCATTATCTTATCATTTTAGTATTTTAAGTTTTTTTAAATATAATTTCATAACGCATTTCGAGCATTTATCGTTTATCCATTATGCTCTCTTCAGATGTAAATTCCATTTGATAAAACTGTTTCATTTGAGAAAACATTTCATTTTTCTTTCATTTAAAAGTGTCTGTTCCATTTGACAGAAAAATGTTTGTTCTGTTTGACAGAAAAAAATGTTATCTTGTTGAGATAAAAATATATTTCGTTTGGCAAGTGTTTGGTCATTTGAGTACATTTGTGTATTAGGTTTTATTGGTTTAATTGCTGTCGGTCGAATCTGTATGGTATGTGTGTGTGTAGTAATTCCCGGTCATTCATGACGGTGTCCCTGCTGGGTTCACACATGAATGTGAATGTG
Organism: Sepiola atlantica; assembly: GCA_963556195.1. NCBI lineage: Eukaryota > Metazoa > Mollusca > Cephalopoda > Sepiida > Sepiolidae > Sepiola > Sepiola atlantica. The sequence continues at coordinate 7,122,032 of OY744516.1, read as the reverse complement.
TGGGTGGTTGGGGGTGAGGATGTTTGCTTGGGTTTGGAGAGAGAGAGAGAGATGAGTAGAAAAGAGGATGGGTGAGTAGATAGATAGGTGGGGAGGGAGAAAAAGTGAGAGAGGGGGGAAGGAAGATTGAGGGTGGATAGAAATATAAATAGAATTATAGAAAGAGATATATATAGATAGATAGATAGAAAGATAGATAGATAGATACACACATTCATATTATTTTCTGCATGTATGCATGAATACACTCACATGGGGTATGTATTCGTTCCATGTGTGAGGATGTGCATATGCACACGTCCGAGTGCAGATGGGTTCCTGTTTATACATGTGTTCGTACTTTTTTTTATATGTCTGTGGTGTGATTTGTCTTATGATTTATTTAATGGTGGGTTGAATTTGGATATGAAGATTTTTTCTTGTGTTAGGAGGTATGAATAGTCCCGAGTTTGGAAAATGGGCATTATCTGGAATTGTCCACTGCTGCATGAGTGTACATGTTTGGAGACAGGCAATTTTCTATTTTCTTGAATTTTAATATTGCTCTTATGGAGGGCCACTCTATTATTGAATGTTTTTGTGGTACCTATATAGTATTTTTTACATGTTATGCATTCAAATACATATATGACATTTTTAGAGGTGCAGTTTAGATCCTTCTTTATTTTGAAGGTTTGTGTTGGATTTTTGAATGTGTATGTGTTACCCTCTATTATTATGTCGCAAACTCCACATCTTTCTTTGTTGCATTTTGTGACCCCTTGTGATACGTGTTGTTTGAATTTTGATGAGGTTAGAATTTGTTTGAGGTTTTTCGGTTGGCGTTTGCTTTTGATTATCTTCATTGTTTTAAGTATGTTGCTTAGTTTGCTATTTTGATTGAGTAAGGTTAGGTTTCTTGTTATCTCTGTGAATAATTCTGGGTTGTTTTTGTTATGTGTAGATACGTATGCTAATATGTGTTCTTTGTTCCGTTTTTTTGGAATTCGTAGTTGTTCTAATGGTATTTGTTCTGCTAATTCTATACCTTTGTGTATTATTTGTGCAGGGTATCCTCTTTTTGCTAATGTCTTACGTAGTTCCTCCAGTCGGACAATCCGGAGGTCTTTGTCACTGACTATAGTGCATATTCTGCGTGCTAGAGAATAAGGTATAGATTTTAGGCAGCTTTTGGGGTGATGGCTTTTAAAGTGGAGGTATTGTTGGGTGTCCATGAGTTTGTGGTAGATGTCTGTGATAATATGATTGTTCTTAATTTTAACTAGTATATCTAGGAAGGGTAGCTCTGTGTGATTGTGTTCTAGTGTGAATTTGATTTTGGGGTGTAGATTTTGTAGTGTGTTGTGTAATTCGTTGATGTCTCCCATGTATCAAATGGAATTTACATCTGAAGAGAGCATAATGGATAAACGATAAATGCTCGAAACGCGTTATGAAATTATATTAAAAAAAACTTAAAATATTAAAATAAGATAATAAATAATTATTGAAAAAGTTTTTTTTACTAGCGTTGGTAACCACAATTCTTTATATATATATATATATATATATATATATATATATATATATATATATATATATATATATATATATTCCGTCACTTCGAAAGTAGACCATTGGCAATTGGCGAGATTATCTACTGACTGAGAAGATTAACAAATCTAATCTCCTTTGAAGTTTTAGATGAACCTGATCTGGGCGTTACAACCCAATATGATGCCTTTCTTTATTGGCCGGTCAGACTTTTACCAACCCCGAACCGCACCCATCACGCTAACGATAGACTTTACCTACATTTTCAGTGTCTGGTGTTATTTTACGAACTGATGAAGACCGTCGTTGCCAGATACTAACAAGGTGGGAACCCGGCGTTATACGGGTTGAAGTAATAACTATCAATCTTTATTAAGCAAAGTCGTATTTCTGTCTATGTGTTCGGCTTCGGCTAAAACTCAGATACTACCAAAGATACTCTTACAAACTCTGATACACTTACATATTCTGATTCTGTATGACCTCGAACAGGCTATGGTAAAAAATATACTGTAATGTTTATTCGCATCTGGTTAACAGGCAACAAATTAATACACGAAAATACAACTTTTTTTCTTATAGGTAAATGTTCGATAAAGAAAACTAAAACTAGGTCAAAAAGTCGGCTGTTGATTACTTTATCTGTTTCTTTCTTCTTTTTTACAAATGTCTTTGTGTTATATTGAACAATTAGCCAAGAGAGAGAAAGGGGGAGATGGGGTGGTCGGAAGGAAAGGTGTTTTCGAAAGGTAACATGATTTAGGATGAGTGATCAAAGAAAGTTTTAAAAAAGATGTTGGACACTTTTTTTACTCATTTATTTTCTTATTCATTACCCCGGGCAACGCCAGATAACCCTTCTAGTTTATAATATACGCGATGTGTGTCTGGAATGTACCAAGGCTGGGCGCCTTGTTATTTGTAAATATTAGTAAAGTGTAAAAGTGAGTTTTCAAATACAAAGGGTTATTAGGTGTAGTTGACGGGGTTTCATCCATGATCATCTCTGGCCACGTGTACGGCTGGTTTAGCGGAGAAGTGAAGATTGTTAGTTTTCGTACTGGGGAATCGTTGCCCAAAAGCCAAGTTATTTGCGAGAAATTGTGCAATCATAAATAGCAAAGAAATTAAAATCGAAAAAGAAAGAAAGAAAGAAAAATGCAATTAAAGTCGAAAAAGAAAGACAGAATGAAAATAAAGAATTTAACATCGTAAAAATATAAAGAAAGAAAGAAAGGCAAGAAATAATGAAAAAAAAAGGAAAATGACAGAAATAAATAAAGAAAGAATTTAACCTTAAAAAAAGAAATAAGGGAAGAAAAGAAACGAAATTAAACTCGAAAAAGAAAGAAAAAAAGTTAACCTTCAACGAGAAAGAAACATTAAAATAGAAAGAAAGAAAAGGTAAGCGAAAATGAGCGAAAGAAAAGAATGAAAAGGTGAGGCCAAAGAGAGAGAGGGGGGAGAGAGAAAGAAAGAGAGAAAGAAAGAAAGAGAGAGAAAGAAAGAGGGAGATAGAGAGAGAGAGAGGGAGGGGAGAGAGAGAAAGAAAGAAAGAAAGAAAGAAAGAAAGAGAGAGAGAGAGAGAGAGAGAGAGAGAGGGGGGGGGGGATAACTGTCGCACATTTATATAGTTTTACAATACATAGATTTTATTGTGTCATTTGGAGCGTTATTCTCGCGACCTTTTTCAGTTGTGAGACTAACACTCGATGAAAACCGTAGTCCGAATAATCCAAATTACACAAATCATCAATCTTCATCTCAGAAATTTAAAAACATAGATTTTATTATTCATTTGGTTAAATTAAAGCTTATTCGATCCATTGTCAAGCTTCTTCGGGGATCAAAGCTGATAAGTATCATGGGATAACATCCGCGTCCTTCTACACCTGATAAACACAAGTGAAAATAATACCGACATAGATCATGCTTAGTTGGTAATAACGTATCATCTTTAGAAATCTAATTCGTAAAGCTTGCCGATTAAGCCAGTGAATATGGCTGAAAAGCGAGGGGGGGGGGTCAGCTTGACATCTAAATCGTATAAAAGTTGGAATGTGGATTGTTCTAAAGTTTATTGGCCCGGCATTCACCGCCACAAAAAATGTCCCGAGCGCAAATGTTTTGTGAAAAATCTTTTTTATAGCCGTTCAAGTGACACAGGTCAAAATCAATGGCGACAGGAGGTCATCAATGTTTGTCCGGGACCATTGCGCGTTTTAACAAACTGTACTATCGGATATTCTCGAAGGATTGAACTCACAGCTTCCAGATTTAGAGACTTTTGTGTTTAATACATCTGCCATCACTTCTCGTTCTATTCGTCATTATTTGCCACCCGGACGGGGAGACGAAAAAGTGTGTGGCGTGGTTCCTGACATTAGATAAGTTATTTTTAGACGATAAAGACGATAAAGATGCGACGATTGCCAAGAACAACTCTGACATTCAATATAAATGCGGTTTTGGCGAAGGAAGAAACTGTCGATGCTAAACATGATGCATGTATATTAAAATGGAAATGAATATAAGATTGGGAGAATAGAAGGGTCATGAAAGGTCACCAGTCAGCAAGTTCTAACTTAAACATGAACAGAGTTTTGTAAATGAAAAATCAAGGAAACATGATTAAATGACACAACATTTGTAATAAATGTATTAAGAAGACTGAAGGCAATGCAGAGAGTCGGATTGATGAGAAGCTGAAAGAAACAAAAATAAACAATCGAAGGAGAGGACTTACTATTTAATACTCTTCCAGCAATGCTTCAAGCAAACTACCATTCTCTATCGACAAAACATTTATATAACTATAACTTTACAAGAATATAAAAGTAATTTTTAGTCAATAGATGTTTCTTTCTATCCCGGTTCAAGGCGCGCGGAGGGGGGGGGGCATACGTTCTGGTCTTCTTCCGAGATTCGCCGGCCTGGATCTGATTTCGTTTGTTAGTTTCTCCGTTTTTATTAGAATGTCCAACATCGCATCGTTTGTTGTGAATGTTAAGTTCCTTAATTATCGGTTCTGAGCAAAGTAGATGTCTTTGTGTACGTTACTAACTGATTAAACAAAAATGCTACTTAGCTCAGAACCGATATAAGCGAAACTTAACATTCTTATAACTTCTATTAAATATTAAATATTTTTAACGCAAATAGATCACGCATGAATAGATCAACCAAATACATTGTGTTTGACTAATTTCCCAACGGCATTTCCTGTAAAATAATTTATGCTGCCAATAGTAATGATTACCTTTATAACTTGAACTTGGTGGACAAGCCAGTCATAGACTGAAGTTTATTTCAACTAAATATGGTTGGATTGCCGAAAATAATTGTGAATATTATTAACGATGCCACAGGTGGCATTTTCTTTACGGAAGGTGCGAATAAAAAAAATTAGAGACAGCTCTCGGTAGAAAATCATACTATAAAATCGGAAATTTAAATATAAGAAACAAATTAAAATGTCTTGAGAGCTTTAAATAATGGCAAGTGATACAAGGTCGGAAAGTTGGGTTGGAAAACCAAGTATCCAAAAGGAAGAGCGGTCTGGTCTACAAAAAATGCCTGAGCAGGCTCGTAAGCATTCCCTGGTAGTGGCGCCTCGGGCGATTAGCAATAAACTAACCCATCTTCAAAGAGAAATGGTAAAACCTGGGAGAGTGGACCTCCAAGAACTGCACAGAACCATACCTCAGCTCGATAGAAAAAGAAATGCACCTAGCCCAAATGGCCTGGAGTGTCACGGACGTATCCTCAACTTGGTATGAAAAACACAACCACTAGACTTAAATTTGTTTTTAATTCGCGCTTTCAGGGGGTATTCATTATTTGGCTAAAACACAAAGTACACCTACTTTCATTGTTCGTCCTTAGTTCATGTTCCAACAAAAACAAAAATACAAAAACAAAAACAAAACACAAAAACACCAGTTGTAGACCCTGATTTCATGAGTGCTAGTCCTGATATAGTTATTGCCTTTGGTCCGAAGTAAATGCTGTTAAATCAACGCATAGTGTTAGATGTTAATCTAATAGTTATGCATATGCCATCCATTGCATGTCAGTGTGCAGGTTTTGCTTCAACGACACGACCTCACCCGACCCACTGCAAGTTTTGACACTTTCACATCTATTTAATAGCCCACACTGCCGTTTTTTTTTCTCGCAGGTTAACAGTTACGCTTGGCTGCTGCAAATTGCACTGAAAAAATAATTAACAACCTGGAAAAGAAAATTGCGCCATAATTACCATCGTGCATCTCTTGTGGAATGTGTGACTTCCGGTCAGCCATTTTTAACGGATGGACGACGATATGAATGGGATTGTGTGCGATAAAAAGGGGGAGGAGAATTAAAAAAAATGATACAAAATCTATATCAATACCCCCCCCCCCCAAAAAAAAATGGGTTATCTACATATTTCGGTCAGTTTATTCACCTGCTCCCCTCCACTGCAGCAAGGTTAGACACAAGGTTAGTTTATAGTAGAGGAATCTAGCTTCTCCCCAAAATAGAAGGCGTTCTTGATAGTTGCTAAATTTGACTAGATTGGACTCATCAGCATTTTTGGGTAGAGGTACATCAGACAATACACCAATCCCTCCTCCCGAAGGAGGAAGTAATGCCTGGGAGGTTGGCCTGCTGAGACCAGTTATCTGACTGATGTCATCATTCAAAGTGTAGTATCTGTTCTGGCACTACGTTTCATCTGTTTTGTTCTCGGTCAGTAAAAGATAAATTATTCTAGACTGAGGCAATTCTGTTTTTATCCCAGTCCAGAGTCCCCTTTTGGGGAGCTGGATTTCCCCCACATTAAAAATCGACCCTATGCCTTACTCTACCATCGTCGGGAAGTGAGTAAATAAGAATTGTTGCCATCATTTTATTTTTTGTTATGTTCATAACGTTTCGGCTGTTGCACTCTTCGACTTTCTTCAGGCCCCCTTTGTCGTCCAAGCGATGAAATAATCTATTCAGTTATTGATTTGATTCGATTGTTTGGTTTAACGACATATCAACCCTTTTTCGATCATTATATATCAAGAAGGTGTGGTTGGACATCCGTTTTTCAACTTCCATTGTTGAAAATATCTTAGTTTCCTTAAATAATCAATTCATATTGTCTGTCTGCTAATGTTGTTCACGGATTAGGCTTATATCGGTATATTTTATAAATATGTGTTTCACTGTATATTTTTCATCACATGTATAATACGAATGCTCCGTTGGAGGAGACTATTCATATCTGTACCAACACATTATACGGTGGCTCCATGTCTGCTCCTTGTTTCCCAAAGGAAATCTTTGTTGAATTAATGTTGCGGTGCACAAAGTCTGTTCAATTCAACTATAACAACATCGTGCATAACCAGATTGATGAAGTGTCCATGGAAAGTCCTTTAGCCCCGGCATTAGCAGATATTTTTGTTGGCTATCATAAGGACAGGTTATTAAACCTAGGCTTAGAGATTATGTCAGATATGTTGACGACACGTTTGTTACTTTTTCCTGTCATAGTGAAGCTTTGATTTTCTATAAAAAGCTGAATTCACTTTTTGATGCTTTGAGTTTCACTATGGAAGTTGAGAAAGCTAATTGCCTCCCGTTTTTGGATGTTTTTATTGAAACATATAATGAAGGGTTTCTAATGAAGGGATCCTAACTAGCATTTATCGCAACCCCACATTTAAGGGCCTTTACTTGAATTGGTGCTCTTTTGCACCCAATTCAAGTAAAGTTAGATTTAATTCATACCTTGGTGCACCGAGCGCTCATGATTTGTTCTTCCAATACACTTAACTCGGAATTGGATCAGATAAGGCAAATCCTTGTCAGTAACGACTTAATCTCGGAAATTGGAACAAATACATTGAAGACATTGCCAAGGCTGCCGCATAGAAGGTTGGCTCCCTCTACCGTGCTAGTAAACTCCTCACACCTGACATTATCCTGTATCTCTACAAAGCCACCATCCGCCCATGCATGGAGTATTGTTGCCACATCTGGGCTGGTGCATCATCTACTAGTCTCTCCCTCCTTGACAAGGTCCAAAAAAAGAATCGCCAACCTAATAGGTCCCTCACTGTCAACTAAGCTCCAGCCTCTGTCCCATCGCCGCAATGTAGCATCCTTGTGCTTGTTTTACAAATACTTCAATGGATTATGCTCCGATGAATTGGCTACTCTGGTGCCCCCTCGACGTAAATTCACTAGACTAACTCGACAATCAACTAAATCTCATTCATTCACTGTGGAGGTCCCCAGATGTCGGAGAGCCTTCTACTCAAATAGCTTCTTTCCTCGTACTGCTGGCCTCTGGAACTCCCTCCCTGCCCCCTGTTTCCCCAACAGTACAGACATGCAGAAATTTAAAACTAATGTAAACAGACATCTCGCTGCGCAGATCCCAATCTAGGTTGACCGCTCCCTACCTTCTCCCCTTTTCTTTTTCTCAGTAGCCCCTTACGTCTACAGTGGCGGCCTGCCTTGTTTGGGGTGAACTATGTTAAAAAAAAAAGAAAAAAGTTGCAGAATGTAAGTTTCCTCGACGTTTTGCCCCCCAGGATGTCCAGCATACCTTAATAGGTGGCATTAGTCAGGAGTTGGGCAAGCAAATCACCCAAATGTAACCGGTTGCTTTTTTTGTTGCTTTACGTTTGGTTTTTCGGTCTTTTTCCATAGATATTCTGCCTTATTATATTAATAACACTAATATTGTTTATGAATATAATGCCAGTGCAGTGCAATTGGGTGGACGAAATTGCATTTGGAGACCCGAATAAACCAGCATATGCCATCTAAAATTAGACAGGTAGACCTGGTTCGTTGTCAACACCAAGTTTCCTGCCGGTGATCTCCAGTGAAGGAGATGTAATGCTTCCCCACCTCTTTGGTAAAGGTCAGACTGTGACGAATGAGGTTTAGCTAGATGTTATGAAGAAAATTGTGAAGCCATGGAGTGTTCAGGTAGCCATAGATCTTCCAACAGAACGGGGATCCTGCTCATACGTCCAATTTAGTCCAGGCTTGGTGTGACGAGAATCTGGACATATTCTAGTCAAAGTTTTTCCGGATTTTGGCGCACGACCCTATATATATATATATATATATATATATATATATATATATATATATATAAATAAATATATATATAAATATATATATATATATATGGGAAAATGAAAAAGGAAAACCAAAAAATGGATGTTTTTTTATGTGTACATCAACGTTTCGTCTTTATTTATAAGACTTCATCAGGATGATAAAATAAAGAAAAAATGTCATGCAAGCACAGATACATGTAGGGTAGACATATTGGGCAAAAATAGAATGAAATAGTGGCCAACTGCTGGGTGGACGTCCGTATTTGTTGGAGAAATAGAAATGAATGTAGAAAAGAATGAGTGGGGAAAAAATGGAAGGATGGGGTGAGCCAGGACTACTGTGGCTGGTGGTAAGAGAAAGAGGTGGGGGATGAGCAGGGGTAAAGTGGATGGCAGAGAGGGGGGTGAGGAAGAAGGGGGGAGGGGGGTATTTGACCAGATGGCTGCGGTTCAAATTGAAGGGGAAAAAGTAAGTTGGAATGTTTGTGTATGGGGGGTGTATGCAGGAAAAGGAGGATGGGTAGAGAGGAAGGGGGGCTGTGATTTTGGTGGATGGGCGAAAGTTATGGTCTTAGAGAGCGTTTTGAGAAAATGAGGGAATTTAAGAAGGGGTATGGGAGAAAATAGTTGAGTGGGGGAGAGGGAGGATTTGTTATGATAGGGTGTGAAATATTTGAAATATTTGGAAAATGATAGCAATGAGTGAGGGATTGGGGGAGTGGAAGAGGGCGGTGATTGAAAGGGTGGGTATGGAATATTTGAGATATTTGGAACATGAGAAAGTTTATTTGGACTGCAGTATTAAAAGTGTGAGGAAAAAGTAAGGAGAAAATGAAGATTCAAGGAGAAAAAGAAAGGGAAAAGTAAATGGGAGAGAGTTATAGAGGTTGGAGATGAAAAAAGTTTAGCCATGATCAGGCAAGAGTCTTTGTTCTGTGAGGATGATCTTGCTTATTAAGGGTGATAGGTTAAAGAAACCATTACGTTGCTTGATGGTGGTGGAGGCGGTGATGAGGGCAGTTTCTAATAATCTTCGCCGAGATTTGTTGTGGATATATTTAGTGATTTTGGCTTGTTCAAATTTGAACGCATGACCATGTTCTAGTGCATGGGAGAAAAGTGCACTAAGAGGGTTGTTGTTTTT
>OY744516.1:7082240-7107240 GCA_963556195.1 Sepiola atlantica | reverse complement strand
CACTTTGGTGTGGCAGAACCCGAACTTGTTGTCGTTACTAAGATCACTCATCTTAAAAGCATTGGTCATGAAGCCATGATCTTGGGCAGCCATTATCATTCTCTCCTGATCATAGTAGAGCGATCCTTTTTTCAGCCAGTCTACAGAGCCTTCCTTATCTATATATTCCTGGGATAGTTCATCCAGAAAATATTTAACAAGTGGTTGGTTGGGCCATTTTTCCAGTTTTCTGCAATCGGAGGTCTAGCATGGTTATGTGTCGTAGTATACAACTAATCAAATTCGCAAATTATGTATAAGAGTAAACTTTTTCTCTGTTCAGAACAAGAAAGAGAGAGAGAGAGAGAGAGAGAGAGAGATACAGAGGGGGAAAGGAGAAGAGAGGGGGAAATTAGAGGAAGACAAAGAGGAGGAAATAAAAATGAAGAGAGACAGAGAGAAAGGGAGAAGAGATACACACAGAGAGACAAATGGAGAACAAAGAGAGGCAAAGAGTAACAAAGAGAGAGAGAGAGAGAGAGAGAGAAAGAGAGAGATACAGAGGGGGGAAAGGAGAAGAGAGGGGGAAATTAGAGGAAGACAAAGAGGAGGAAATAAAAATGAAGAGAGACAGAGAGAAAGGAAGAAGAGATACACACAGAGAGACAAATGGAGAACAAAGAGAGGCAAAGAGTAACAAAGAGAGAGAGAGAGAGAGAGATACAGAGGGGGAAAGGAGAAGAGAGGGGGAAATTAGAGGAAGACAAAAGGGAGGAAATAAAAATGAAGAGAGATAGAGAGAAAGGGAGAAGAGATACACACAGAGAAACAAATGGAGAACAAAGAGAGGCAAAGAGTAACAAAGAGAGAGAGAGAGAGAGAGATACAGAGGGGGAAAGGAGAAGAGAGGGGGAAATTAGAGGAAGACAAAGAGGAGGAAATAAAAATGAAGAGAGACAGAGAGAAAGGGAGAAGAGATACACACAGAGAGACAAATGGAGAACAAAGAGAGGCAAAGAGTAACAAAGAGAGAGAGAGAGAGAGAGAGAGAGATATACAGAGGGGGAAAGGAGAAGAGAGGGGGAAATTAGAGGAAGACAAAGAGGAGGAAATAAAAATGAAGAGAGACAGAGAGAAAGGGAGAAGAGATACACACAGAGAGACAAATGGAGAACAAAGAGAAGCAAAGAGTAACAAAGAAAGGGAAACGAAAAGAGAGAGAGAGAGAGGGAGAGAGAGAGAGATGTATACAACGAGCGAGAGAGACAAAGAGATAAAAAAGAAAAACAAATAAGAGAGAGAGGGGAATGCAACTAAACGGAAAGAGAGAGACACTGAAACAAACAGATGAGTCCCCGCTCTCTCTACACACACACACACACACACAAACACAGAGAGAGAGAGAGAGAGAGAGAGAGAGAGAGAGATGATCTTAGAGCTACCCCGTCAGAATTTCAAGTATTTACCGTAGCTGTCCGCGCATGCGTGCTACAGTAATAGAGACGCTCCATCGCAAGTACACATAAGTACGTAATGCGTCGCCGTCGCATATTTAAGGTACGTGAAGATATGCCAGTCTCCAGACTTAGATTGTCTTCATTTTATCTTCCCTCATATTCCTAACACATCTCTTAAATATTGTATTTTCTTTTGTCTTTTAAACGAAACCCCATCTTATATATAAAATGAAGTCGATTTGCTTCTCCCCTCATAGTACTACAAGCTATATTTAAAAAGTCTGCTTTGTCATTTATTTACAGCTAATATTTTCAATCGATTTAATCAATATTTATATATAATCCTGATCATTTTTTTTTATTTGTTGTTAGTTATAAATAAAGGAAAGCGGAGGAGTTCTTACCCTCACAGTCACAAGTCTTAATACTGCTACCCAAATCACCGGGTACTAATTTAATAACAAAAATCTTTGTCTTTGGTGAAAAAAGTGGGGATTGACGTCTTTATTTGTTCTTTGCGTTGTTTTTATCTCCTTTTTTCGTGGCCTTTGGCTGACCGAGAGACATTCGACTCTTAACAGAGAGAGAGAGAGAGAGAGAGAGAGAGAGAGAGAGAAAGAGAGAGAGAGAGAGAGAGAGAGAGAGAGAGAGAGAGAGAGAGAGAGGGGGACAGAAGCAGTCTGGTTTATTCATTAAATAGAGCCTAGGTTTGTCACTTGCCCTATGGGTTAGTCGGTTACAGCGCCGTTCGAAGAGACAGAGTGTGTGAGTTCGAACCTCACCCAGAGCATAATTATTTTCACTCTGATTTTGTCCTAAAATAAACTTTAGCATTTAAAGTTACAATATTACGAAGAGTGTTTCATTTTACTTTTTTTTCTGTAATCTACGTACTTTATGGAAATTACGACCCGGGGCGACGCCGAGTAGCCCTGCTAGTTCAGGATATTTTACTCAATTGTAGCCACTCAGATACGGGAATTAGGATATAATATTACAATGAGAAAATTGAATAAACAAATAGCAGGATTCAAGGTTCTCAAGTATAAAGATATGTTGGACTCTTTAGGTTTAACTACTTTACGCGAGAGAAACATGATGTGTGACTTAATTCAGACCTTCGCCTTTTGGCAAGGAGCGGAGTGTAGTATATGTACTGGTACTGTACTTCATCTGTTCTCTCCTCAGCCAATGATGGAGTAGTCTTTCTAGACGGAGGTAATTTTTATTTTGTCCTAATCTAGAGTGCCCCTTTTTGGGGAGCTAAATTTTCACCACATCAAAAACCAACCTCGTGTCTAACTTGGGGGGAGAGGGGAAAGTAAGTAGAGACTTAATCCAGATCTTCAAAATAGGATTTCTAAATATGAAAATATTTTTTTAAATATCTCGCTGGAAATATTTAAACACTAAATCTATTAATCGATTGTATTTTTCAGGTCTTTGTTAACGGAAAAATGAGTTTTTGCAAAATATAAAATAGTCTGTCAATCTTGCGCAGTGCGCACACACGCTCTTGGTTTACTTTTGTGAATAAACTTCACTGTGGAACGCATCGCGGAATGATGAACAGCTATCTTCTGTGTGAGTTAATATGAAGGCAAAACTAGAAAGGAATCCATCATCTAGAGTAGGTAATAAAACTTCTGTTTTTACTCACATTGTGTCTGTTGTTTTTTTTTTGGGGGGGGGGGGCTGCTCATCTACAAAAAATCTAAATAATTTACGAAATTAAATCCACCATCAGACATTTCGGTTTCTCCATGAACAAGTAAGCCATTTTAATGTTCCGTTATTTCTATATTAATAAAATTATTGGACCTTTTAAATCCTGGCCCCATAACCTGTAGAGTTCCGGAGGTTGTGTGAATAACCCGCCGCATCTATTCGTGGTCGAATGATGTGGAAGGAAATGAAATGTGAGCTTTAAATCAAGTGAAGGAATAGTAAAAAAAAACACGTGTGAAACTTTCAGATTTATTTTTAGTATTAAGACCATATATTCCCGCGTAGATGTGGTAACAACACCAACAACTACAACGACGACGACAACAACAACAACAACAACAACACAATCAATAGATCAACAGCTCCTGCTGTTACTTTATTTCTAGTAATGAACGACAGCTTACAGTCAAACACACTCGTACATACATATATATGCTTCGAGTTAGGATATACAAACTGCAGGATAAATGCCACTGTGGAACGCATCGCGGAATGGTGAACAACTATTTGTGTAACTTATGTAGTGACAGAAACGTAAATAATCAATGACATGAATGGATTCCATTTTCTTGAGTAAGTAATAAAACGCTTCTTTTACCGCAACCCGCATTTTGTCTGTTATTTGGGTGTTAGGGTTAGGGTAAGCGTTAGGGTAAGGGTTAAGGTTAGAGTTAGGGTTAGGGGTGGCGGGTTTATTTTTGTGGATCCTCTACAAATAATCCTTTATTTGAAATGTGTAAATACATTGCCTTATCTAGTTAAACACAGCGAATTTTAGAAAATGTTAAGAATATACAGGATAAATTAAGAAATCATGGTAAAAAAATGAATTCACGTGGACATTTTTGGGGTCTATCAGATGAAACATTTAAGATCATTTGATCTGCATATTCTACAAGATTGTAGGTAATCGTGTAATCTTATAGAATATGAACCTGCTACTTTTTAATTGACACCTAATTGTATAGTATGTAAATAAACACACACATATACATACGTAGTCATCCACGGACATACTGTTTCGCTGTATCACAGCTCTTCGGTGTGACTAGACAGGCAAGTGCTTCAAGCCAAGATCGAAACTCTTTTGTTCGCAGTCGGCGATTGTAACCATTCGGCCGCCAGGTACGAGGCATGAGTAAGTGAAATTGCAATGCTTATATAAACACTGTCAACCACCGAAGAGTGCTCTATTAATTTTTGCGAAGAACTTTGAATTATCGCCAATGGTATTTGGCGATGTCACTTATCACAATCCTCAAACCGGGTTTCTCGGCGTTGGATTCGCTGTTTCTTTTTTATAAAACCGTAACATTGACATATGAAATAATGATAACGGTGTTACAGAAATATGTGTCTTAGAAAATGTCTTCCGGTGTACGTGGGTCTAGTGGTAGTAAATCTTAGCGTGAGCGTGAAAAAGGCTTCCGACTTCCGTTTTAATAAAAATAGCGAGCACGATTAAATATTAAAATCGAATAAAGCGATCATCAAAAGTATAAGTTTGTTTCAGCAACATAGCCCAATGTGTGGTGGAAATCACTGACTGAAAAGATTTACGCGGGTGCCTATGTGGGGGTGGCTTTACTTTATACGTTTACTATATAAGTTTAATCGATAATCGACGACTGATTAATCGATTTATTTCAATATATATATATATATATATATATATATATATATATATATATATATATATATATATATATTTAAACCTTATCAAAAATATAATTTAATTACTGTTGTGGCCTTGCAGACCGGTAATAATCAAGACAAACACAGTGGTATAATTAACAAGAGTGTTTTAACAAAAGTATGTTACAGAAGTACGCGTCATGAGTCTGGGGCCATAACTGACACTATTCAATGCCTCTGACGCTACTGGCCTTTTGGCTAAGATCAAAGTGTAGTATCTGTTCCGATGGATACTGCACCCCATAGACTGGTATTGTCTTGGCCTTCGGGGCTTGATTTATGCCGGTGTATGGGTCTGTTCTGTGCAGTTCTAGGAGGTCCACCCTCCCAGGCTTTGCCTTCCCTCTTTGGGGAGGAGTAAGTTAATTGCTTTCCGACCCGACCTTGGGTCACATCTTACTTGTGGGAGTAGGATAAAACTGGCCTTGTGCCTAACTCCTGGAGAGGAGTAAATAATACTTACTGTATTTATTGTGTCTGCGTAAGTCTATTTATTCCTGAAATCAGTAGATCAGCAAAACCCTTAACAATAACAAAGTCAAATCTACCACAATGCATTTCGGCTTTTTCGTAAACAAGTCAATCATTTTAATATTTTATTAATTAAAAAAAAAAGAAGAGATTACTTCACGCCCTCGTCAGTAACGGAATCAGCGACACACCCTGGACATGTAGACGCGTCAGCGGAGGACGGCAAGCGATCAAAATACAACGGTTTTCTCGACAGATGGAGATGAGTGGAGCGACTGGCCTCGCCGCAGAGAATTTCCTCAACCGCCTTGCTTTATTAATGACGCACCACGTCGGAGACCATCGTGAATTGACTTGGTTTTACGAGCGCTTCTCCATCCTCACTATTCGAGGAAACGCGTCGAACCTGCTCTCGGTCTGCCGAGCCAGCAGGACATCCGATGAAACTACCTGATATTTGTCGGTTTTGCAAAGACGGACATTTTATTAATTAACTATTATTTGTTTTTGTTGAATAAAGATTCTTCTTCTATTACTTCATGACCATTCGAAATTTGGTTTAATTTATAATTTAATTGCTAAACGATACTATAATAATAATAATAATAATAATAATAATAATAATAATAATAATAATAATAATAATAATAATAATAATTTAGTAAAAAAAAATAACATAGTAAAAAAAAAAAAATAGATACAATGTAAGTAAAAATACTTCTGGTATAGTAGATATAGCGAGAAAATAATATTCCTTTAAAAAACCCTCTGAATGCGTAAAACTTTTGTGAAGGGTTTAGCGTGTTTAACACCAAAATTTCGTCGGAGTCGACGTCCTATAAACAGAAACAGAAAAGGGGTCGTTCCGGAGGATTGGGGGAGGGGGGGGGGGTCTGTTGTGGGCCCCAAATAAAAACCGGTCATAACACGCGTCTCTTCTGAGTGAAGAATTTTTCTTTCTTTCTTATATTTCCTCAGTTTCACTTCCTTCTTTGTCTTGTCTTCTTATCTTTCAAGCAACACGCGCTCTCTCTGTCTCCCTCTCTATCTCTCTCTTTCTCACTCACTCACTCACTCACTCAATCAGTCCCTCTCTCTCTCACACACACACACACACACACACACACACACACACACACACACAAACACGTGGAATACATTTCTTTGTTTAAACCCTATTGCATTCTCATTGCTCTACTCTATCTTATTCATGGCCTTTTGGCTAAGATGGATGCTCACTCTGTAGACCGGTATTGTCTTGGCCTTCGGGACTTGATTCCGCCGGTCTGAGGTACTGTCCTGTGCAGTTCTAGGAGGTCCATCCTCCCAGGCTTTGCCCCCCTCTTTGGGGAGGAGTAAGTTTATTGCTTACTGCCTGAGGCGCCCCTACCGGGGAATGCCGACGGGGCTGCCCAGGCAATTTTTAATAGCCAGAGTGCTCACCTTCTCGGGCGCTGGCTTTTCAAGTCCCACTTTCCCGACCCGAGCTTAGGTCGCATCTTACCTTGTGGGAGTAAGATAAACCTGGCCTTGTGCCTAACCTCCTGGGGAGGTAAATAAAAAGTGTAGTATCTGTTCCGATGGATACTGCACCCCATAGACTGGTATTGTATTGGCCTTCGGGGCTTGATTTACGCCGGTCTATGAGTCTGTCCTGTGCAGTTCTAGGAGGTCCACCCTCCCAGGCTTCGCCCCCCCTCTTTGGAGAGGAGTGAGTTTATTACTTACTGCCTGAGGCGCCCCTACCGGACAATGCCGACGGGGCTACCCAGGCAATTTTTAAATGGCCAGAGTGCTCACCTCTCGAGCGCTGGCTTATCTAATCCCACTTTCTCGACCTTGTGTCACATCTTACTTTGTGGGAGGTAGATAAATAACAGAGTGTAGTATCTGTTCCGATGGTGTTGGGATTAAAATAATCCTGAAATAAAGTTCAATTCTCCCACGTGAGAATGGGGTAACCATGTTCAGATATATTCATCAAAGATATGTATAGGACGGAAGTCTGAAGAAGGAACACAAAACACAAGGGTGTAATTTCATATCAATTTAGTAATAAAGAGAAAGTTCGAATTGAGTATTTACAGTTTCAAACAGTTCATTAGGCATTGGTAAATCATAGAGAGGATGGAAAAGAGGATGGTAGATAGATGGGTTTGAGGTTTGGAGTTTGGTGTTTGGTTGGAGTTTGGGGGTTGGTTGGTTGCGAAAACGTGGTTTGCTAGAACTTATCTGTTTTAGAGTTCTGGTAACGGCGGGGGGTCTTTCTCTGTGATGCCGTCGTGGGCTGTATCACTGAGAAAACTAGCCGATGTGTTGTTGACTCGAGCAGAGTGGTGGAAAAGAGAGCGGGAAGCCGTATACAAGGGGTTTTAAGGGCTGGCTCACGTGACACCTATACTAAAAAGGGGTTGCAATGCCTGACAGCCAATCCGTGAGGCCCTTAAGGGACATGGCAACAGCCAGTCAGTGAGGGGGTCTTTAACAAATTCCAATAATGGATACTGCACCCTATAGACCGGTGTCGTCTTGGCCTTCGGGACTTGATTCCGCCGGTCTGAGGTACTGTCCTGTACAGTTCTAGAAGGTCCACCCTCCCAGGCTTTGCCTCCCCTCTTTGGGGAGGAGTAAGTTTATTGCTTACTGCCTGAGGCGCCCCTACCGGTGAAAGCCGACGGAGCTGCCCAGGTAATTTTTAATGGCCAGAGTGCTAACTTTCTCGAGTGCTGGCTTATCAAATCCACTTTCCCGACCCGACCTTGGGTCACATCTTACTTGTGGAAGTAAGATAAAACTGGCCTTGTGCCTAACCTCCTGGAGAGGAGGTAAATAAATACTTTATCTTATTCATTGCCATTTTTAGGGTTTCTTCTTTGATTGATTGATTGATTGATTGATTCTTTCTTTCTTTGTGTCTTTCTTTCTGTCTTTCTTTCTTTCATCCATTTAGTCTCCCTCTTTATCTCTCCCTCCCCTCACTCCTACTCTCTCTCTCTCTTTTCTCTCTCTCTCTCTCTCTCTTTATTATTTTCTTTCTATGTTGATTTCCTTCTTCTCTATCGAGCGGCGGGGGTGCGTGACTGTTGTAAATGATACCGCAACGGGCCATGAACGCGGCGATGTCGAGTTCAAATTGCATTCAATTACCGATTCGTATCGTTCGGGAAGCAATAGACTCGCAGTCATAAAGTCACAACTTGTGTTCAATGAACTGTATGCAATGAATCGTATACACGATCTTTTAATCAAATTTTCCTCAGTGTATCACATTGAAGTCTGTGACACGCTTAAGTATTAAATAGAATTTTCGTCAGTGTATCACGCTTCATTTTGTCTATGTGTGACGCTTAAATTTAAAATAGAACTTTCGTCATTGTATCATGCAGAACTATTTTCTTGTTAATGTGTCACGCTTAGGTTTGAAATAACATTTTATTAGTGTGAGAGGTATAAGATTGTAATAGAATTTTCGTCAGTGTATCACGCTTCAATTTAAAATCGGATGTGCGTCGGTGTATTACGGTTAATTGTGTTGCTTATGTGTCACGCGTAGGGTTTGAATAGGATTTTCGATGATGTATCGAACTTTAGTTTCAAATGAAATTTTCGTTGATCTGCACGCTCTCTCTCTCTCTCTCTCTCTCTCTCTCTCTATATATATATATATATATATATATATATATATATATATGAAATTTAAAAAAAAATAAACACATGGTTTCAATTTAAATGAAAAATTCATTATTTAATTTTTTTTTTCTTTTGCAAGCGAGACTGTCTTATAGTTTTCTTCTTCTTCTTTTGTTCTTCCTCGAGGGTTCGAATCACGGTAGAGGCAGAAGGGCAAGTCAAGTTCTGAAAAACGCTTAAGTTTGAAATATCATTTTCCTTGATCTGTCACGCTAAAGTTTGAAATAGCATTTTTCTTTGGTCTGTTACGCTAAAGTTTTAAATAGCATTTTCCTTGGTCTGTTACGCTTAAGTTTTAAATAGCATTTTCCTTGGTCTGTCATGCTTAAATTCGAAATAGCATTTTCCTTGGTCTGTCATGCTTAAGCTTGTAAATAGCATTTTCCTTGTTCAGTAACACTCAAGTTTGAAATAACGTTTTCCTTGGTCTGTTACGCTAAAGTTTGAAATAGCATTTTCCTTGGTCTGTTACGCTTAAGTTTGAAATAAACTTTTCCTTCGTCTGTTACACTTAAGTTTGAAATAACGTTTTCCTTGGTCTGTTACGCTAAAGTTTGAAATAGCATTTTCCTTGGTCTGTTACGCTTAAGTTTGAAATAAACTTTTCCTTCGTCTGTAACACTCAAGTTTGAAATAACGTTTTCCTTGGTCTGTTACGCTTAAGTTTAAAATAACATTTTCCTTGGTCTGTTACCCTTAAGTTTGAAATAGGATTTTTCTTTTGTCTGTTACACTTAAGTTTGAAATAGCATTTTTCTTTGTCTGTTACGCTTAAGTTTGAAATAGCATTTTCCTTGGTCTGTTACGCTTAAGTTTGTAAATAGCATTTTCCTTGGTCTGTTACGCTTAAGTTTGAAATAGCATTTTCCTTGGTCTGTTACGCTAAAGTTTGAAATAGCATTTTCCTTGGTCTGTTACGCTTAAGTTTTAAATAGTATTTTCGTTTGTCTGTAACGCTTAAGTTTGAAATAGGATTTTTCTTTTGTCTGTTACACTTAAGTTTGAAATAGAATTTTCCTTTGTCTGTTACACTTAAGTTTGAAATAGCATTTTCCTTGGTCTGTTACGCTAAAGTTTGAAATAGCATTTTCCTTCGTCTGTTACACTTAATTTTGAAATAGCATTTTCCTTTGGCTGTCACGCTTAAGTTAGAAATAGCATTTTCCTTGGTCTGCACTGGTAAAGTTTTAAATACCATTTTTTTTGGTCTGCTTAAGTTTAAAAAAGGATTTTTCTTTTGGTCTGTTACACTTAAGTTTGAAATAGCATTTTGCTTTGTCTGTCACGCTTAAGTTAGAAATAGAATTTTCCTTGGTCGGTCACACTTAAGTTTGAAATAGCTTTTGATTTAGCCTATCACACTTAAGTTAGAAATAGAATTTTCCTTGGTCGGTCACACTTAAGTTTGAAATAGCTTTTGATTTAGCCTATCACACTTAAGTTAGAAATAGAATTTTCTATGGCCTGTAACACTCAAGTTTTAAATAGCATTTTCTTTGGTCTCTCAAGCTTAAGTTTGAAACAGCATTTTGCTTTGTCTGTCACGCTTAAGTTTGAAATAGCATTTTTCTTGGCCTATCATGCTTAAGTTAGAAATAGCATTTTTCTTGGTCTGTCACGCTTAAGTTTGAAACAGCATTTTGCTTTGTCTGTCACGCTTAAGTTTGAAATAGCATTTTTCTTGGCCTATCATGCTTAAGTTAGAAATAGCATTTTTCTTGGTCTGTCACGCTTAAGTTTGAAATAGCATTTTCTTTGGTCTCTCAAGCTTAAGTTTGAAACAGCATTTTGCTTTGTCTGTCACGCTTAAGTTTGAAATAGCATTTTTCTTGGCCTATCATGCTTAAGTTAGAAATAGCATTTTTCTTTGTCTGTCACGCTTAAGTTTCAAATAGCATTTTCTTTGGTCTGTCACGCTTAAGTTTGAAATAGCATTTTCTTTGGTCTGTCACGCTTAAGTTTGAAATAGCATTTTTCTTGGTCTGTCACGCTTAAGTTTGAAATAGCATTTTCTATGCCTTAACGCACGGATCGGATGCATTTTTGTTGCTTATTTCCACTCTTTCTTCCCCTATTTCATCTAAACTGTTGCACACCCCTGCCCTACAAACATCTCTTGTTTTTCTCCCCGCCTCAAATTTCTACCGTCCCGTCCCACGTTTTTCTTGGCTTTCTTTTTTGTCCCTTCGTTTCATTGTTCTCAATTGTTCCCAACCATATTTGCCCCACAATTCCCCGCCCCTCAACCGCAGAATCACCTGTACATCTTGTGCTATGCCATTAGTTTGTGTCATTCTATCGACACACACACACACACACACACACACACACACACACACACACACACACAGTCTCCTTTGTTCTTGCGTTTGTCTTGCCTGTTCTTCTTCTTCTTCTTCTTCTTCTTCTTCTTCTATTTTTCTTCTTCTTTTTTTCT
The DNA here is from genome assembly GCA_963556195.1 of Sepiola atlantica. Taxonomy (NCBI): domain Eukaryota; kingdom Metazoa; phylum Mollusca; class Cephalopoda; order Sepiida; family Sepiolidae; genus Sepiola; species Sepiola atlantica. The sequence goes on along the minus strand of OY744516.1, from coordinate 7,095,783 downwards.
ATCTACCTTTTAAAAAACTGTTACTACTACTACTACTACTACTACTACTACTACTACTACTACTACTTCTTCTCTTCTTCTTCTTCTTCTTCAGAATCCTCTTTCTCTTCTTTTTCATAACTTTTCTTCTACTTCAGAGTCATATTTTTCTCCTTTCTTCTTCTTCTTCTTCTTCTTCTTCTTCTTCTTTCTCTCCTCTGTTTTCTTTATATTCTTTGATCTACTTCATCATTATCTTTCATTCTTCTTCGTATTCTTTTTTTTTTGTTTTAACTTTTCAGTTTGTTTTTCTCTCATCTTTATCTTCTTTTTATTCTTATTCTTTTATTTATCTTTCATTCTTTCTTCTTCTCCTTCCTCTTCTTTTTTTGTTTCTTCTTTATCACTTTTTATTCGTCTACTTTAGTAATCTTTTTCTCACCCTTTCTTCTTCTTCTTCTTCTTCTTCTTCTTCTTCTTCTTCTTCTTCTTCTTCTTCTTATTATTATTATTATTATTATTATTATTATTATTCAGAATCTTTTCCCCAATTGCATTTACAAGTGAGGAGGCAGCCAGTTCAGACGGCACCCGACTGGCATTTCTTGTGCCACGTGTGTAAGGCGCACACCCCGATTCTCTACCCCATCTCACCGCTTCGTCCCTACCCTCACCGATGTTTCATTCCTCCCCGCACATCCCGAAAACAGTTATCGCTGCCTCTTCCGACGCTGTTGCCCGCATCTAAACACTCGCATCACCGAACAGCATCTTTTTTCAGTTGTGCCATCTTCTCTTGCCTAACAAGCGCGTGCGTCTGTGTATGCTATATATATATATATATATATATATATATATATATATATATATATATATATATATATATATATATATATATATATATATATATATCAGAGGGTGAGGAAAGAGGGGGGATGGTCTAGACGTCGTAATGAGAGTGAGACAAAGACATAGAATGGATGGATGAAGGAGGGGGGTATGTAAATAGCGTGCAAGCGCACTTAGCAAAGTAGAAGTATGTCGTATAAAAGGCCCAGAAACAATGTAGGGTAAATTTAGGGTGCAATGGAGAGAAAAGGGGCATGTAGGAAACACGGGGTGTAAGATAAAAAAAAAGGGGCAAAAGAAGAAAAAGAAGTGGGTAAAAGAACGAATAGAGGAAAAAATGAATGAAGCGAAGAAAAGAAAGAAAAGCAAAAGAATAAAGAAAGAGAACTTTGAAAAAGGAAAGGAACAGAAGAAAAAGAAGGAAAAAGAAATAAACGAAGAAAGAGAAAAGGAAATGCGAGAGAATGAAAAATAGAAGACAATAATAAACAGGCAAAAGAGAAAAAATGACAAAAAAAAAGAGAAAATAAAAGTAGAGAGGAAAAGGAAAAAAGAGGAGAAAAAGAAAGAACTCAAGTTAAAGACGAAATAGAAAGAAGTGAAGGAAGAGAGAAGAAGGAAGAAGAAGAACGAGAAAGAGAGAAAAAAATAAGTGTAGAAAGAGAGGAGAAAATGAAAAGAAAAGAAGAGGACAATAAAGAAAAAGAAAGAAAGCAATAAAAAAGAAAGAAACAAAAAAGGAGAATAAATGAAAGAAAAAGAAAAAGAAGAAAAAAGAGATTAGACAATCTTAAGGCATAGAAAATTAAACGAACAAAAACAAAGTGTAAAAATAATAGAACGGAGTTATCTCCCTTTGTTGTTGGAATTCAAATTTGGTCGAGAAAGAATATTCCTCAAAGATTTATGAAAGATGAACATTCTAATTAATGATGTTGTGATCAATGTAAGATATGATAATGAGATTTAAACCAATGTCAGAGCATGTCAGGAAGACGGTGTGTCAGCTGTGTCTGTTTTTCTCCACCCAAATACACGGGGTGTAAAGAAAATGATGCTTTTCTATGTTTGGCTAGGAGCAAAGTGTAGTATCTGTTGTAATGCTACACTTAGTCTTTTCTGTCCTCAGTTAGAGAAGGAAAAGTCCTTTATTATTTGTGTTCCAATCCACTGTGCCCCTTTTGGGGGAGCTGGATTTGCCCCACATTAAAAAGTGACATTGTGTATAACTTTGCCTTCGTGGAGAGGCAAGTAAATAGGAATATGGTTCGCAGTTGGTATCCGAAGATTAACCAGTTAAAAAGGCGTGTGTGTACCAGCCATGCTGAACGGAAATCGACCTGCTAACCAACTACTAAAAAAATATATCCATAAATGACCTCCCTGATGCCATTGCGACTGAGATAGGAATATTTGCTGACGACACGACTCTCTACTCTCGTCATGTGGGCAAAACCGACGTGCACATATCTGAGGCAATGGCTAAATCCTTAGAAAATGACCTCCAGTCTGTAGTGGAATGGGGTAAAAAATGGATGTTAATTTTTAATGCCGCAAAGACAAAGCTACTTTCCTTCAATAACTACAAGAAACCTTTTCAACCATCGATTGTCATGGCAAATAGCACCCTACCGGAGAGTTCATCATTCAAACTCCTCGGCCTAACTTTCACAGATAGCATGAATTGGAATAAATACATCGAAAACATTGCCAAGGCTGCTGCAAAGAAGGCGGGCTCTCTATACCATGCCAGTAAACTTCTCACATCTGACATTATCCTATATCTCTACAAAACCACCATCCGACCATGCATGGAGTATTGTTGCCACATCTGGGCTGGTACATCATCCGCTAGTCTCTCCCTCTTAGACAAGGTCCAAAAAAGAGTTGCTAACTTGATAGGTCCTTCACTATCCACCAAGCTCCAGCCTCTGTCCCATCGCCGCAACGTTGCTTCTTTGTGCTTGTTTTACAAGTACTTCAATGGATGGTGCTCTGATGAGCTTGCTGCTCTGGTGCCCCCACGACATAAATTCACTAGACCAACTCGACAAGCTGCCAAATCCCATCCATACACTGTGGAGGTCCCCAGATGCCGTAGAGCTGTCTACTCCAAAAGCTTCTCTCCTCGTGCTGCTGGACTCTGGAACTCCCTCCCTGCTTCCTGCTTTCCTGCCGCTATTGACATACAGAAATTTAAAACTAACGTAAACAGACATCTCGCTGCGCAGCTCCTAATTTAGGTTGAATCCCCCTTTTTTCTTTCTCAGTAGCCCCTTACACCTACAGTGGCGGCCTGCCTTGTTTGGGGTGAACTATGATAACATAAAAAAATTTAAAAATACCCCAATTTCCTATGCTGGTTCAGTATAATTAGACTGCGCAAGTGTTCAGGAGAGATGGAGAAAATATAGGTAATTTGGGCCATCCGTAACTATAAAAGTCTGATTCTCATCAATAAATAGGTGTAGGGATTGTTATTAAACAAGAGAATATTGTGACGTCATACACACCAAGAAAACATGGCGGAGCATTTTTGGCAACAAAAAAAGCGCGACGTTTGGTCAGTTTGAATTAGTGTTCAAATGTGTAAAAGCGTTTGGGATTTTATTAATCCACTTCTGCGTGTTGGACTACCTATGAAGCTGCAGTAAAGTGTTCAGATAAGCCACGAGTGTTTTTTTATCTAACGCCAAGTTTGATACAATTGTAAAAATTGTACAGTTTTCTCAACTCTAACATAAATAGTTTCATTTACTCATTTTCATTCCGTGGTTTGTGAATAGGGAGGAGCGTCATTTTAACCAATTTTTTCTACAAAGTTATTAAAAATATAACTCTTTTCTATAAAAAAGGCGGTTTATCAATAGGTTACCTCCCTTGTCTTCTGCAATAGACGCATTTGGTTGGGCAACGCTCCAAGACTCTTTGACTAATCACCAGGCACTGAAATTTTGACGGGGTACAAAACGAAAAACCAATTCCCGTTCTGTTCTGAATTAGTCTTTGTTTGGACACAAACAAGGCGATCCATAATACAGGCCTAACAAACATGCAACTGGGACCCACGACTGGGGGCGGAAAGGTGAAGACCAACATTACTACTAAATAATAATTATCAAGATAAGTTTTAGTAATAAATTTCTTAGTAATGTCCAGTAATTAGCAACTATATTAGGAAGCAGCTTACAATAATTGATTTATTTCTATCAAATGAAATGCAAAAAGTACAAAAATATAAAAGAACTAAATTCACACAAAAAAATCATGAATTAAGCACATTTTTGATATTCCAAAAATCATGAGTCAATTTGTTTATATTGACTACTTGGCCTGTATTATGGTGCAATTACCGCGTCGTCATTGTGAAGTTAAAAAGAAACCCCGTTTACAAGTGCTGTCTTAGTTAAACAACATCAGAGTCTCTTTAAGAGAGTCCTTCACAGTTTTCTTATTCCTTTTCTTCTTCTTCATCATCTTCTTCTTCTTCATCATCTTTTTCTTCTTCATCATTTTCTTCTTCTTCATCTTCTTCTTCATCATCATCTTCTTCTTCTTCATCATCTTCTTCTTCTATTTCTTCTTCTTCATCATCATCATCATCATCATCTTCTTTTTCTTCTTCTTCTTTTTCTTCATCATCATCTTTTTCTTCATCATCATCTTTTTTTTTTTTTCTTATTCCAATTCTTCTTCTTCTTCTTCTTCTCCTTCTTCATCTTCTTCAATGTCTTATAATCATTTCATGAGCTTTCTTCTACTAATACTTGATGTTCATCGTCGCTTTCCTCATTTTTATCCCCCCCCCCCTTTCTTTTCCTCCTCGTATTCTCATTCATGGTCACATTCGGACTCTTCTTCCCAACTGTGTTTACAAGTAAGGCAGCTAGTTCAAACGGGACTCGACTGGCATTTCTTGTGCAACGGGGGTAGTCAAACCGACATATGAGCACAGTATAAACTAAGTTATTTCGTAAAATGTTCATACTCAAACGTAAAGTATCAGATAAGTTAGTATTTCAATTAAGCCACAAACACGCTTTGTTTGCAAAACATTTTTTGTATTATAATTTAATCTCGATCTTGTGTATCACTACGTATTTTACAGCTTATTTTTCACAACATTTTACTAACAAATTCCCAATATTTTGCAAACAAGGTTATTGCAAAGGATGTACTATTCATTATATATATATATATATATATATATATATATATATATATATATATATATATATATATATATATATATATATATATATGTACTTTTCAAACCAACCTTTTTTAAACAGGTTCTTTCGGAAAATATTATAATCTGGAAGTACTTAATTTAATAACATTCGAAATAATTAAAAAAAGAAAATATAAATTTGAAGGAGGGGGGCGTCGGCATCGCACATGTTCGCCCTTTTTCTTTTTGTTATCAAAACATTAAACACATTTAAGAGAATTTGTCAACAATCAAGAGTACATTACTGCCCTAATAAAATGAATATGAGTACTTGTTGCCGAGATTGGAGATAAAGAATACACGTAAACCATATATAATTAAATATTACTTAGATTTGTGTTGGATGCGTTCTGGGAGTCAATGCGACTACTATAAGAAAAGGTGTTATGGTTTATAAAGACCATGCAAGAGACAAAGATTCCGTCATAAACTCCGAACATGCGTGGAACGGGTTTTCTTAATTTCCGAACAGGAGCTCGCATACTCTAACGTCGACCAAAATAATTTAAGGGTAGATAACTCAGATACCAATCCAAAGTAAATAACTTGTATAATTTTAAGCCAACAATATGCCAAAGAATAGAAGCATCACTTATACAAAATATTGGAGGTTCCTTTCTCCACATTTATTAATGATTTTTATTTTAAACTGAAACAAAGTATATATACAGTGTAAATGACATATTTTTTACACTGAAACAAACTTTGTTATATGTATATAAATGGGTCATAAAAGGCTATCGCAATGTAAAAAGTAGAAATATGACGGTGTTGAGAAGGAGAATAAAACCAAAGTGATTAAAAAACATTTTTTATTTAGTAAATCTTACTTGATCAGTCACAACTTCTACACAGTGATCTAATGTGTGTAACCATGTTCCATGATATAATATTTCGAGGTAAAACCTCTTTATCAAATATAAACCCCTTCGTTATGTAGGTAAATCTGTTTATTATAGTTAACCAAAGGATACGGCCATGTGTATGACCTAAAAAGAGCATCCAGTTGTGAGGCCTCAATTTGGGAGTTTTAGTGGAGTGTGGAGTCACCCCATTGTTACCCTTACTCCCAGATCGACTCTGGCCTGGAATGGTAGTACCTGTCAGGATCCCATCTATAGGTTAAATATAATTTGTCTCGGTACGGCACTAAACTGCTTCGGAAACTTTTAGGGAAGGTATTAACCTCTATCTCGGTTCTTTTCCGAAATTAATTTCCCCAGCTCTTTCTACTTTTTTCTATCTACCCTATTTTCCTCCCCTATTAACTACTCAATCTCCACCCTCCTTCAACCACCCTGAGTATGACACACAGTTGCCTTCAATTTGGGATGCTTGAGGTGTGCGAAGTCACCCGTTAATTACTTAGTGACGTCATGCTTTTTCTTTTTCTCTTTATTTTTTATTGCAGCCGTTTCCGTAATAATTCAAACATAAACAACTCCATTATTTTCGTGTTGATTTAGCATAATTGTTAGAGTGTTGCTAATGGGCTGGGAGACTTAGGTTCAATCCTCGGTCGAGTCATACCAAATACGTAATAAAAATAGTACTTGATGTCGCCTTGCAAAACACTCAGCATTATAAGGTGACGGATCAAAGATAAGTGGAGTAGTCCTGAAAACGGAGTGGTGCCCTCCCTTACACTTCGGTGTAGTACCTAATGAAAAGGGGGCCTTCGGGTCGCCGTCGATTATGGTCGACCACTTTTATCATTCTCCCAGAGGGATGTCTTAACAAAAATAGAGGGTTCTCTCACTCCCAGGAATTTTACCGCACGCCTAGATGTAGCAAGATTATATTTTTTGTGTGTAAGGTAAAAAATGAGAAATTAGGTTAGTTAAGCAAGAAAAATGTAATTTTCCATTACAGATTAGGCTAACGTGTACCGAAAGTTGTGTTATGGGATAAAGTACGTGATAGAGAAGCTAGAGTGTCCCCGCTTCTGCTAAGTAAAGCGCCAAAGTGATCGGACGCGGTTACAGTGTTGGTTGGGAGGATTCAGTTCATCTGGATGTACTTGCTGTGAATTACTACCCGAAGTAAATCAAATCCCAGAGCAAATACTGGAGTTATTTGTTGCTCTTTTGATTGCTTCAATTATTTCAACCACAGGGAGAGAAAATCAACATTTCTGTGACAGCTACTGTCACTACTGCTGAAAGACGTGACTATCTAACGAGCCAACTACTTACATGTCAGAGGGACGAAAAGCTGTTTCTGTCGACGGGCAATCTGTAGGGATAAAAAATTTCCCACGGTATTTTACAAATCGCTTATTACCATGATAATGTATCTCTATATCCCCGCATAATATGTGTGTTACAAGATGGCTGTTGATCTTACAAAAGGAATCACTCGTCCTTTGACATGTTTTATTTCGCATACTACTGGGTGTTTATAAGTATACATATGATATTGTTTATTAATTATACAGAAAGCATGAATATAAGGTGACCCCCTCCCTACAAAAATGACATCCATGGGTCACGGATGGTCTAGTTTATACTTAAATTACATACAAGATTAGTTAAAATACAATTTAGTTAAAATAAATTGGAATGATTGTATTCAATTAGAATTTAATAAATAAATAAATATATACATTAATATTAAATTAAAGATAAGTGATGTATCGCTTAATAATAATCTATCGTGATAATATAAAGCTCAATATATTGAATAGAGCAATCAATTCAAGAGATGAAAGATGAGAATAAAAATTGTATTTATTTATAGATTAGGGATTGTATCTATACAATTTTTTATTCACATTTTTCATCTCTTGGTATAAATATATATATATATATATATATATATATATATATATAAGTTATTCGGAAATTTATAATCCTCGTTGATAGAGAGTTGAAAAAACAAGAGAGTTTCTACTATTTTCAATATAGAATGTTATGATTAACTTCCATGATTATCTCCCTTTAACAGAACTCTTCAAGTAACTCTGATAATTTTTATAGCTAGGGTAGAAATAAAAATGCTAACACTGTAATGTCTAATAAAGCCGCTACTCTATGATAATTCATCACCATTTTTATCTGTACCGAGATGGAGCATATCCTATGCCTAGAGAGAACTGAACCTAAATCCATTTGACGTCAATGCACTTGGTCCAACGAGGCTCAGGTTTTACAATCTAATCACAGAAAAGAATGGCATCTTGGTCTTCCCAAATATTTACCACAGCATATATCAGCTCGTCATTGTTTTCAAAATGATGATCATGCAAGTGAATTTTGAGTTCTGGAAAAAGTCAGATACAACTAAATCTGGTGAGTAAGGTGGATGGGATAGCAATTCAAAGTCACAGTTGATTCTGTTAACTAAACCGTGTGAATGTGCGCGTTATCGTGTAGCAAGGACACGCCTGCTTTCAGCTTCCCTCGATTCTGATGTTTCCCAGTTTATGTAGTTTATCATGAGTACGCTGTCAAAATCCAATCAAAATAGACACTCTTACCCTGCAAAAAACAAAAATGTTGCCAGATTGAATTTTATCGGAGATTAAAAACCAGAAATCGCCCCTAATTTTTTAGACGGTTGCGGATCCGAGAGGTTGTCTCGGACACATCAGGTGAATTTCCGCCCCGTAACAAATATGACTAACACATGTCATGTAATGTTTTGTAGTAGCAGCGAACATAAGTCATCTGTCTCTCTCTCTCTCTCTCTCTCTCTCTCTCTCTCTCTCTTACTTGTCATATTGTATGTAGTAGCAGTGGTAGCATGCTCTCTCTCTCCGCATACAATATCCTTCCAATCTTTTATAACAACAGCACATATTTCAGATTTTAATATTCTTTTTGTAGTTTATTTTTTTTACATTACACAGTAAACAGTATTAGCCTTCACCGTGGAGCGGGGGGAAGAAGTCCTTCTAAACACGTTTGCTTCATTCCACCGACAAAACCCAAGAGATGTTATTCAGTCTTTTTGCAACGTATCACTATCTCAGTCACTTCCGGAACGCGACTCTAACCTATGTTTTAATAACGCACTTAGGTAACAAAAACAGTCACATTATCACCATCACCATTGTCATATACTAGTTATATCATTAGTCATAAGTTCTCTACCTACGTTGTTACAGTTCTTTGTTTTGAATATTTGGATTCAGCTCCGAAGTGGTGTATCCAGGTTTCATCTTCGGTTTAATTTACAATATTTACAGTATTTTCTAAATATGAAGGACTCAATATATTTTCAGATAGAGCTTTATAAAATAGTAAATAATAAATTTGATGCATCTCAACACGATAACTTGTTCAGATCAGTTTCTTAATAGCTGTACGTATTCGGCGGGAGTCTTTTTATCTTCATTTTTATTTCGCTTTTTTTTATATAGAAAAACTATGCTCTTTTTAAAGTTGAATTTAATTATTACAATAACGTTTGGTCATAAGATGATTAATTGAACCAAATTGTTATCAAATTAGAACTAATTGTTGTTAAGATAATGCTTTTCTTTTTTTTTATAGTTTAATATACCCCCACCCTCCCCCCCAAAAGGGACCACATTGCCGCTGAGACGTAAGTGGCTACTGTGGATTAGGGGCCAGATTTATAAGAGGAATCCTAGGTGTGTAGTAAGATTTTTGTTCATATTACATATACATTTCTGCATGTCGGTACAGTCAGAGAAACAGGGAGCATGGAGGGAGTTCCAAAGTTTGAGGAAAAGAAACTATTGCTATGTTGTTTCAATATAAAATGATTTGATGAAAACAGCTTCAAAACTTTAGGGAGATTAGCTAAGGATTTTAAAGCCAGAAATGACTTTATATTCGACAATTTAATGGTTTCCAAATTCTTTTCAAATTTTGAAAGATCACGAGATAAATGATTTTGAAAAAAACTATTAACAGAAAATTAAAACTGCTGCTGATATATATATATATATATATATATATATATATATATATATATATATATATATATATATATATATGTATATACATATATATTAATTACCATATATAGCTAGTATAGAGATAAAAGAAAGATTTATGGGTCCATTCATCAGTTTTCAATAGTTGATATATATATATATATATATATATATATATATATATATATATATATTTATATATATATATATATATATATATATATATATATATATATATATATATATATGTGTGTGTATATATATATATATATATATATATATATATATATATATATATATATATATATATAAATATATATATATATTAAATTCCCGAAACAGTTTTCCATGGTAAACAACTGACGATCCCTTCAAATAGTGTTAGAAACAAACTAATATAATAACTGTAAAAAATAAATTGACTTACATGAGTGATTTTCCACTGGAAGGCTTGGGACTATAAGTTTAAAATTTTTTTTTTTTTTTAATATAGTTTTAATGGTTGAGAAACTTCCGAGACTATATATATATGTATATATATATGTATGTATACATGTCTATATATATATATATATATATATATATATATATATATATATATATATATATATATATATATATATATATATATTTATTTCAACAGTATTCAATTTTATTAGAGCATAAGTGTATGAAACACTTTTGACTAACAAGTAAACATGCGTGGAAAAGGTTGATATCTCGCCTCATTCATTTATTGAGGCTTCATCGCGAACAAAACGCATGGTACAAGGCAAAAACAAAACGGCCTCAATGGCAGAGGAAAAGTCGTGGTGCTGTGAGAGGAGGAGGAAACCCAGTAGCGAACAAGCCTAAGTTGAATGTGGGAGTCTCTAGAATGCTGAATGAAGCGGTATAAAAGGTAGGCAGGTTAAGGTCAACGGTATGATTCAAGTATGCACAATGGGTCAATATTCTAGATAGAGAGAGGGTACGGTGTTGTAGGCTGCTAGGCGCGGGGTTGTGGAGACTAAAGGGTATATGTTCGAGGAAATAGGAATAACTAAAAATTATAGCCATTATCGAGTGATATAGCATTTTCAAATATAATATTTAGTCGAGTACGGGGAGACTTCTTTTTTAAATTCAAGATTTGGGTTGGGATTCTTGTTTGAATGTGCAGGCTCGCCCTTATGAGGCGCCTACGTAATAGCTCCCTTATGCACATATATTATTTTGTTAAGGGACGTTGAGTCTCACTAATATAGAAATTGCTGCGTTTGCTACATGGTATGGTATGCCTGCCGACGTGTTTATAAGGAGTGGTATCGATATTTTGTGTTTGCTGATGTGGATTGTATATTTCTGAGGTCGCATATTACAGGTACACCACGGACTCCTCCTAGGTGTTTGACGATAACACCTTATATTCTAAAACTAATTTACCCGTGTCACATGGATAAGTATATTTCATTTTACTTATCATCATGGAGTTTGCGTTCACGCGTGCCGTCCATTAAAAAGGAGATACAACGTCTTATTTTATTTTATTTATAACTTGAAAATTGAAACATAAGAATAGAAATATTAGTAAGGTGTCCGGACCTTTTCTTATGGAAGTCGCTCCAGACAAGGCATGAAGCCACTTGATGTAAGGAGATAACAAGAACAAAAGATGATTATTGCAAAAGACCAAGTCTATAAGTAGGAGGAAAACATTCAGCAGGAAGAGAGAGTTCTACAAGTCTGCAGGTCTTTGAAAGAAGATACTGCGATTGGAAGCCGTATTACAATGAGATAGCAAAACAGCAAATTGGTGGAGACCACTAGACCAACGAGTCAAATGAGCTGGAACAAATGAAGCGAAGAGTACATCAGACAACTGTGAAGAACACATGCCATAATAGTATTTATAGAAAAGACTGAGACTAGCAATATCACATCTGCGAGAAAGGGGATGCATAGAAGAAGAAAGATTACAGATACGTTTCATGCACCTTATCAAGAACTCTCAAATGGGACAGAGATTCACCAGCCTAAATATGGCAACAGTATTTTATATATGGTCTGATAGTATATTTGTAGAGATAAGTAATAGCCTCAAGTGTTTGGAGCGATGGAGAGAACCGACTTACGAGAAGCAGAACGAGCAATTGATGAAAAGAAGTCGATTTCTCCTCAAGAACTGAGCCATCCATGAGAATTTCAGGAAGAAAAGGGACACGCTTCCGATTGAAAGACACGATTTAGGTCTTAACTGGATTAAACGAAACAGACCATTTCGTACCCCAATTCACAACCGAACCACGGTCAACTTCTAGATCAGCTGCATATTTCGACTGATCCCGGGGAGAAGCAACACGAGAATAGAGAGTGGTATCATCGGTATAGATGTTAATCTTCTGAACAATATTCTCTGGAAGATCATTTATATAGAGGAGAAACAGTGTTGCGCCTAGAATAGAGCCCCGAGGGAAACCATCATTGATAAGAAAAGAAAATAAGGAGATACGGTCCAGCGTTACTTGCAAGCTTCGGTTCGAAAAAGACCTAATAATTACAAGAACCTTATCACTCATACCATAACTCTGAAGTTTGTGTGGAAGACCAGAATGACACACTCTGTCAAACGCCTTCGAAATGTCAAGCGAAATGGTCAGATCTTCCTAGTTACATCAGTTGAAAGATCAACAGTTGAAAGATCAACAGTTGAAAGATCAACAGTTGAAAGATCAACAGTTGAAAGATCAACAACGAAAGATCAACAGTTGAAAGATCAACAGTTGAAAGATCAACAGTTGAAAGATCAACAGTTGAAAGATCACCAACGAAAGATCAACAGTTGAAAGATCAACAGTTGAAAGATCAACAGTTGAAAGATCAACAGTTGAAAGATCAACAGTTGAAAGATCAACAGTTGAAAGATCAACAACGAAAGATCAACAGTTGAAAGATCAACAGTTGAAAGATCAACAGTTGAAAGATCAACAGTTGAAAGATCACCAACGAAAGATCAACAGTTGAAAGATCAACAGTTGAAAGATCAACAGTTGAAAGATCAACAACGAAAGATCAACAGTTGAAAGATCAACAGTTGAAAGATCAACAGTTGAAAGATCAACAGTTGAAAGATCAACAGTTGAAAGATCAACAACGAAAGATCAACAGTTGAAAGATCAACAGTTGAAAGATCAACAGTTGAAAGATCAACAGTTGAAAGATCAACAACGAAAGATCAACAGTTGAAAGATCAACAGTTGAAAGATCAACAGTTGAAAGATCAACAGTTGAAAGATCAACAGTTGAAAGATCAACAGTTGAAAGATCAACAACGAAAGATCAACAGTTGAAAGATCAACAGTTGAAAGATCAACAGTTGAAAGATCAACAGTTGAAAGATCAACAGTTGAAAGATCAACAGTTGAAAGATCAACAACGAAAGATCAACAGTTGAAAGATCAACAACGAAAGATCAACAGTTGAAAGATCAACAGTTGAAAGATCAACAGTTGAAAGATCAACAGTTGAAAGATCAACAACGAAAGATCAACAGTTGAAAGATCAACAGTTGAAAGATCAACAGTTGAAAGATCAACAGT
>OY744516.1:7054740-7074740 GCA_963556195.1 Sepiola atlantica | reverse complement strand
GGGGGGGGGGGGTTAAACACATGCCTATCAACTTAATTATTGATGACCGTAAAGTGGGGGGGGGCAAGTCAATAAGTGAGGGTTCTTTAACCCCCTGCCCCCCCCGGTGCCGCCATTCATATATATATATATATATATATATATATATATATATATATATATATATATATATATATATATATATATATATATATATATATATATATATATATATATATATATATATATATATATATATATATATATATATATATATATATATATATATATCAGGCTTCAGACAGTAATATCGTACGTTCGATCCTTGCCCGGGTAAGTCATACTGATGACGGCTGATAGCCAGAAACACGTGTCTATAGATTATTTTATGTATGTAAAAATTAATTTATATATATATATATATATATATGCGTATGTGCGTGTGTGTATTTCGTTTTTATGAAGTTTGTCACTTTTCCCCAGGTGAGTTGTTTGCTTTTTATATACTTCAGTGTGATAAATTTTATAAGGACTCAATCTGAAGTTTCACCGTAGTTTTTCCTCTCCTGCATTTTTGATATCACATGCTATTTCACGATTCAACTGGACTAAAAAAAATACACCTATCCAATTTTTTCCGTGAAATGATGAATATTACAACTTGAATAAATAATTTTTGTGTGTAAGTTGAGGAAAAAAATAAAAACTCATCAAAGTAAAGGAATTAAGAAACTGTAAAAAACTAATGAAAATTATGTTTCTTGGATTAATTCTTTATGGCCACTGGAGTCCATATATAAAAAAAATATATATATATATATATATATATATATATATATATATATATATATATATATATATATATATATATATATATATATAGTAAATAAGTTATGAAAATATATTTATGGCAATTAAGCTACACAGACACTCCTGACGATTCCTGAAAGGATCAAACGTATACGTATATAGATAAAAACAAATTTCTCTCTCTCTCTCTCTTTCTCTTACTCTCTCTCTCTCTCTCTCTCTCTCTCTCTCTCTATATATATATATATATATATATATATATATATATATATATATAGATAGATAGATAGATAGATAGATAGATAGATAGATAGATAGCTTAATGGTTAAGATATTAGGTTGCCAACATTAATGTTTGAGTTAAAGTAAAATCTCCTTATTATTTTCGTACCAACTTTAATATGTCAGCCACTATGAATAATTCATAGTATTTAAACGAGTGGTGAAATAGAAAATGAAATCCATGAATATTTATCGTTGGTCTAAGCTGACACAAATTTTAAAAACGGAAACAGATTAAAATATATAGTAGCCTATTTTAACAAGTCTGTAATTAAGTCCCCTCGAATGGGGTTGAAGTGTGGTAAATGACCACATGACTCCTTTGTAATCATAGCCTTTATTACCGGATGCGATTGTTGGAACAGTGGTCGTTGCGATCAGGGGACAAACATTTTTTTCTTTTCAAAACCGAAAAAGAAATAAACGAGAAATTAGAAAAAATACAAAGATATCGCTTGGGAAGTAAATTCAATTTAAGGGACTACCACCAGCAGGTACAGTGTAAACAAGCAAATTTATGGCACGCTACGCACTGAGCCATCTGTTGACCGTCCAGTAAACTAATCTGGTGACAGGAGAATTATCAAGTTCCCTCTCATGATCTTTTTCTCATTAAAAGAGGTGCCAGACCATCAGCTGCCGGAAAATCGGTGTTGCCCCTGTAACAATAAAATCGGCGTATCAACGCCATATATAGGATATTTGCAAACTAAATCTACTGATATAGAAATCATAATAACACAGGGTGACCCTTTCTGCAAAACCCCAACCCTAACCCTAACCCTAACCCTAACTAACCTTAACCCTAACCCTAACCCTAACCCCTTTCTCCAAAACCCTAACCCTACTAACCCCTTTTTCCAAAATCCAAATCCTAACCATAACCCCTTTCCCCAAAACCCTAACCGTTAACCTAACCCATTTCTCCAAAACCCTAACCCTAACACTAACCCCTACCCTTTTCTCCAAAACCCTAACCCTAACCCTTACCCGTTTCTCCAAAACCCTAATCCTAACCCTAACCTTAACCCTAACCCTTTTCTCCAAAATCCTAACCCTAATCCATAACACAGGGTGACCCCTTTCTCCAAAAATGCCACCGATGAAAATGGCGGTAAACCCTTTACTAATTATAATTGATCAATTGCTTGAATATTTCCGGTTTCTGAAGAAGAATCGTTGCAAGGAAGATTACAGTAGTTTCCAAAATGCTTTGGACAATTCAACAAAAGACAAAATCGATGGCGATTGTGCAATGAAAATGTCGATGTCATAAATAGCAACAGAGCCACTTATTCAATGTCAAGAGATGAGCGTGTCAGAGTTATCGACAATTTTGTACGCCGTATCGATGTGTGCTTGCAACACAGAGGTTCACATTTGAAACAAATTGAATGGCAATAAAACAAGGACTGTTGGACATTCATGACTGAAACTTGGTGGACAAGTCAGAAATAGACTGAAATTCATTTGTACCAACCAAATATGGTTTGATTGCAGAAAGGATTGTGAATTTTATTAACGATTCCATGGGTGGCATTTTTTGTTTTGTTTTGGTCAATTGTTTTTGGAGTCACCCTATATATATATATATATATATATATATATATATATATATATATATATATATATATATATATATAGTCTCGGAAGTTTCTCAGCCATTAAAACTATATAAAAAATAAAAATAAAAAATAACAAAAACCTGAAGTCCCAAGTCGTTCAGTGGAAAATCACTCATGTAAGTCAATTTAATTTTTACAGTTATTATATTAGTTAAGGGATCATCAGTTGTTTACCATGAAAAACTGTTTCGGGAATTAAAAAACAAGACAGTATTTAATTTCATGGCTTCCCAGCAGAGTTGATCAGACCCCACTTCCCTTAAAAAACAAAAACATAAACGTTCCGTATACTAAACCTAAGTTTTGTTCCGTATACATGTTTTGCTAACTTATATTAAGTTATAAAAAAAAACCTCCTCCTTACCTTTGTTGTTCGTCTGTATATATATATATATATATATATATAGAGAGAGAGAGATAGAGAGAGAGAAAAGAGAGAAAAGAGGGGAGTGCAGTATTAGTGCAGTTCCAACGAGAGAAAAGTATATATATATAAAGGAGTAAGGCTACCAACATTTGTAACAAAGTATTTTCAACATTTATTTATTAGTTTGTTATTTTATCATTTTATATAACGCGTTTCAAGCGGTGGCCCGCTCTCATCAGGTATGTAAATCCATTTGAAGAAATGTCTTTCGATTTGAAAGAGTGTTGTTTCATTTGAGGAAATGTGTTATTGCTTGGCGTTTCTGCGCATGTGTGAGTTTGCGGGTGTGTGCGTATGTGTTTTGATATTTTGATATTTTTTATTTTTATTTTTTAAATTATTTTTTGCTTTTCTTGGTCACAGTCGTGTGTGTTTATTAAGTACGGATGATTTTGACCTTTATTTTATCGGTCATCTTCATTTCTTGAAGTGTTTTGGGTTTTCTTTTGAAATTTATTATTTTTTTGTTGCCCTGACGCCGCATTGGGTGTTGTGCGCGCGCGATCGTGTGTGTGTGTGCGCGCAATTAGTTCTGAATTCTGTACATAGGTGAGCGACGTGTGTATGTCGCTCACCTATGTACCGATGGTCAGTTTTCTCTTCTTACTTACATGCGCTTAGTTGCACCGTCTGGCGAAGATAAGGATGAATGGGATCGATTTTATACACATAATTGAACCGAGATAAAAAAAGATTGTTGGGCGTTCATTTCTGAAACTTGGTGGACAAGTCAGACATAGAGTTAAGTTTATTTGTACAAAATATGGGCGAATTGCAGAAATGGTTATGAATTTTATTAACGATTCCATGTGTGGCATATTTTAGGGGGAGGGCTTGTATAAAAGACGGTCAAACCATTAGATGTAAAGGCACGTCGAACATTATACGTATCAACGACTGACAGTAAGTTGTGTCTGCTTCCCGTCAGATTATCACAGATCGCATTCGAATCCAATGTCAACAATTACTTGTCATAAACCTTCCTCATAAGTAATCAACTCTTTCATAATATTCTTTATCATTCAGTTGACAATCGATCCATCTCATTAACACTTATACTCGAGTGGCTTTTAGCCTTGATAAATGGTGACTCATTAGTAAGAAAAAGTAAGAAACGGCGGCTCAACAGAACTGATATGATGGTGATGAGACCCAGGGGAGGATTTGAGTCCTTTTCCTTAAACAGATCACAGAGGAACTTTTTTTTCAGGGAACATTAATGGTTCGAGATGTGATGCAGGAAAAAAGCCGATACAACTAAGTACATCTAAGTGTAATGAGATAACTGACCACATGTCACAGAAGTCGGCTGGACGAAATAGGAGCAGTGGACCAGCGAATGTTGTGGCTTCGGTAATTAAACCGCAGAGAGAGAGAGAGAGAGAGAGAGAGAGAGAGAGAGAGAGAGAGCGAGAGAGAGAGAGAGAGAAAGAGGGGTGATTTTTTGCAAACACGTTGTCACCCAAGCGATCAGACAAAATGAAGGGAGAAAAGAGAAAGTGGAATTGCGACTCTCAATTTTATATGGGTGATCACGTGGCTAAATCAACCAATGTTTTACCGCCTCGTCGTCACGTGATCTAAGACTCCGCGCATTAGGAGAAAAGCAACCCCAACGCCATGATATTTCCACGGGAATGGCTTATCGTGCTGATGTAAGCTTAATCATCTGTAAACACTGGTTAACATTAAAACAGTAAAAGTCGTACAAATATTTGCTGGCACGATAAACCCGCCCATGTAGATCAAGCTGACACTCCGGCTTCTTACATTCTGCGCCAACAGAAACAACAACAACAACAACAACAACAAAACTCTCATTTATCAGTTGGCACATTAAAGATAGTTCGTACCAGTTATTCAACTTAAAATCTGGCTGTGAATGTCACAAAATGGCTGCCATCGGAGGAGGAGGAGGAGGAGGAGGAGGAGGAGGGGGATTTTTATTTCTTTTACCTGAAATTCTTACCAACTTTTATTTTATTTTATTTATATATTGTTTGATTAAAAAAAAAAAAAAATTTTTCTGGCTACTTGCGCGGACGAGTCTGTTCCGGTTCGATCTATTTGCACGATTTCATCTTGCCGGTCTATAGTTTGTCCTTTTTTTTTGTGTCTTCCTTTTTCCCTTCTTTCATTCGCGTTTCTGCATTTATTTTTCAGTCTGTTGTATTTCTTCTGTTCTTTTATTCGTTTTGACTATAACTCTCGTCTAGGTTGTTATTTTAACAACGTTTCAGCCGATGTAACCTCCGCCGTTTTTCAGGTGCAACCTTTCGAACCTGGGAATCTTTATGTCCAACTCGTGAATCTATATAGAATTTCGAACGGAACTCTTTATTTGATCCGCAGGGGTCGATTATTTTCGTTCCGTCAGCCATGACCGTTTTTTTTTCAGCCTGTATTTCTTCCTTTCTTTTTTCATTTCTTTTTCAGTTTATTTTGCATCCATTTTTTATTTTTATTTATTACGCTATTATTTCTTTATTTCATTCGTTTTCCTTTCTTTTCTTTCTTTATTTAATGATATTATTGTTCATATTCTTTCTCCCATTTTTTATATGTCAATCAATCCTTTTCCTTTTCTGTTCACTCTATTTTTTCACTTTTCTTTTTTTCATTGTTCTTTCCTTTCTTCCTTGCTTGGTCATTTCTTTTCGTTGTTTTTCGTTATTTATTTCATTCGTTTTCTTTTATTATTTAATGATATTATCGTTCGTATTCTTTCTCCCATTTTTTATATTTCAATCAATCGTTTTTCTTTTTTTTCACTTTTTATTCTTCTATTGTTATTTCCTTTCTTTTTTAAAGGAAAAGAAGAAAAAAAACGAAAGAAATTCCGTTTTTTTTCCTTCATTCTTTTTATTTATTATTCTTCTTTAATTCATTGCTTCTTTTTTATATTTTGTTTTTCATTAATTTATTTCCTTTCTTTATTTTTTTCATTCTTCTTTGATTATTTTTTCATTGAATTCATTTATTCTTTCGAAAGAAGCGTCGGATTCGATCTCGTTTCTCTGTCGCGTACTTCATCCCATGAAGCAATTTCCGGTACACGTCAGCCTAACTTGACCTGCAATGGAAAATTCCATTTTATTACTTAATCTAACCTGACGTGGAAATTTCCGTTTTTAACACTATTTTTACACACCTCAGTCCAATATCGCTACAGTTGCATCTCCGTATATCATACGAAACGAATGATTGTTAGCGTTTCAGTGACATTTTGCTCACAATCCAGAGATTTTTGTCAGTAATTTCAGAGAAATGTTTTTCACAAAACATGGCCAAATGCTTCTTAAAATGATATAAACTTTTTAGTGTTATGTAAAGCCTGAACAAAAGAAAAAAGAGTGTTGCGGTTGGGGTAGAAAAAGAAATGTTTTTTTTTTAAATTTTTTACCTCGCATTCTTACCAACTTTTATTGTATTTATGTTGATGAAAGCCAGATGTTAATATCGAAACAGATGTAAGTATCTACCTTGTATTAAAGAAGTTATCAATGTTCATTAATTCATTCATTCATTCATTTATTCATTCATTCATTCATTCATTCATTCATTTATTCAAACATTCATTCATTTATTTATTCATTCATTCATTTATTTATTCATTCATTCATTCATTTATTAATTAATTCATTCATTCATTCATTTATTCATTCATTCATTCATTTATTCATTCATTCATTCATTTATTCATTCATTCATTCATTTATTTATTCATTCATTCATTCATTTATTCATTCATTCATTCATTTATTTATTCATTCATTCATTTATTTATTCATTAATTCATTCATGCATTCATTTATTTATTTATTCATTCATTCATTTATTTATTCATTCATTCATTCATTCGTTTATTTATTTATTCATTCATTCATTCATTCATTTATTCATTCATTCATTCATTTATTTATTCATTCATTTATTTATTCATTCATTCATTCATTTATTCATTCATTCATTCATTTATTTATTCATTCATTCATGTATTTATTCATTCATTCATTCATTTATTTATTCATTCATTCATTCATTCATTAATTCATTCATTTATTTATTCATTCATTTATTCATTCATTCATTCATTCATTCATTTATTTATTCATTCATTCATTCATTCATTCATTCATTCATTTATATCGTATGAATCAGATGATTCTATTGTTGTCATTGGATATCTTTCGAGTTAGAATTCTTTCTAGAAAGACACCGAGTACTTACAGGAGGGACCACGTGAATGTTGCCGATATCCTAAGCGAAAGTGTTTCTGTGGAACAAACTGGATTCGAACTTGGCACACCCAGGTTGTCAGTCCGTATCGTTAACCACTTAGCCATCGTTACCTACACGTTAAAGA
This sequence comes from Sepiola atlantica, assembly GCA_963556195.1. NCBI lineage: Eukaryota > Metazoa > Mollusca > Cephalopoda > Sepiida > Sepiolidae > Sepiola > Sepiola atlantica. The sequence continues at coordinate 7,067,251 of OY744516.1, read as the reverse complement.
AATAGCGAATAGACTGGCCCTACTTTATATATAGGAAGGCTTCTGAAGCATGCTAAAATGTGCGTGAGTATGTATTTGATGTTTTTTTTTTACTAATGAGCCACAACCTATCAAGGCCAAAAAGGAACTCGAGAATAAGTGTTAATGAGATGGAAAGATTCATAATTGAATGATAAAGAATATTATGAGAAGATTGAAAGAAATGATTAGATGAATGAACTAAGTTTGATTAATTATGAGGAGGGATTATGGCAAGTATTTGCTGACATTTGATTTGTAGACGACTATGTTGTAGTCTGCAGGGAAGCAGTTCCGTGAAAACGTGTTCCATAGACGGGAAGCCTTTGCAAATAAGTTCTGTTTATGAAACTTCCATCTGAGACTAGGGAAGGGATGAAAGTTTTTTCCCGTTGTGGCAAGAAGACGGGTCCTCTGACAAAGATACCCTGACCGTCAAAAGGTGCTCAGCCCCCCCCCCCCGGGCCCCTAAGTTGACCTCATGTCATATTCTACATGAGTGTGGAATTGGGAAATACCGAAAACCTAGGTTGCTTGCGTCTCATTTCATTTCTTCGGTTTAAAAACAAGATGCCATTGATAAGTGATACTTCGAGGAATTTAGTCCCTCGAAGATGGCGATGTGGTTCTTAGAACGATATTATCCGTGTCAAAATTTAAAAAAATAACAGAAAGGTTATCAGGAAGAATTGCGTGGTGACGGGCGTAAAGTTTAGAGAACTGCTGGTGCTATTTCTTTCTTTCTTCCTTTCTCTTTTGGGGTGGTAGGTAGTTGGATGGCAAGATACACCTGGCACGAGTCTGCGCACGCAAGACCGGAAGTGGTGCAATAACGTCCATGCAAATGTTTAGTTTATCTTTTTTTTACAGCAATCAAAATGGCAGAAGAACGTTTATCACGTTGGGCATGGTGAGAGTATGGCCAGTGTGGGTGGTAGTTCTTGTTTCGCGGGGTTGGGACATTCTAGTGTACATGATTCTTTGATTCTTTCGATGCATTTGCATCTTAGTAAGTTTTATTTTTCTTCTTTAATTTAAACAGAAAACATACGTATATATCAGGTTGGGAAGAAAGTAATGTCGTATTTTTTACTTCATCACTTTGCAGCCTCCTAAGTTGGACACAGTTCGTGAATTGCTTTGCCTTTCAGATATAGTAATTAGTTGGAAAATATTAAGTTTAACGGTCTGAACCGTGAAAAAATGGATATAAGTGAGGAGCATCTGAGACATTGCATGCTCTCTCTCTCTCTCTCTCTCTCTCTCTCTCTCTCTCTCTCTCTCTCTCTCTCTCTCTATATATATATATATATATATATATATATATATATATATATATATATATATAGTAATAATGGATTAAATGAAAAATAAAATGAGAAATTGATCAAACTATATTACATATCAAAGTTCAAGCAAAAAGTACTGTAAAGTCCTTAATCCATGGATTTTCAAAGAAAATCTTGTGTACATATAATATAAGAATATATAGAAATATATGTTTGTGTATATACATTATTTTTGGGGGGCTTGAGGATTTTCTCTGGAAATGATATGTGATGCAGTAGCGAAAAATCCTGGTCACTATGTATTTATTCCTGGTTGTTCGTTTTTGTTCAAAACAATTGTCAATAGTTACATTCAATTTTTTTTAATTTGGCAAGTAAAACCCGTTGGAATTTAAAATACCATTGTTTATATATATATATATATATATATATATATATATATATATATATATATATATATATATATATATAAATGTTTTGAGGTACAAAACTTATAAATGCATTTAAAAAGGATGCGCAGAAATCTCTCAAAGGCCCTTTCGACTATCATCTCGTCAGGAGAAAATCGATAGTTTTTAATCAATAATATCGTCGAAAGAAAAAGCAAACGGGGAATTGAATGTGCCAAAATTAACGATGGAGCGATTAAAAGAAGTGAATTTAATGATTTCGTTAAAAAAAAAACGATTAAAAGGCACTACGTTAGGGGGGAAAATAGAAGGGAGGGGGTTCAAAGTGCCCCAAAGAGATTTAGCGATCTGACAAATTCCTTCTGCCGACACAAGGAAGGTTTGCGAATAGCGATAGAGACAGATTCCAATATTTTCAAATGGTTCTTGGAATCTGCTCTATGCAAAACCTCAAAACGGTCTATTTTATAGCTACTGGCACAACTTGGGGTTTCAACCAAATGCTGGCCAATAGCAGAGTCCAAAGAATTAGAGAAGGGGTAACACAAGGACCCTACCCTTCCCTGACGTATTTTTGATGGAACGTGCTGGTTTATGCGGGTCTGAAAATGCAAGGAAGTACGCCCTATATATATATATATAATATATATATATATATATATATATATATATATATATATATATATATATATATATATATATATATAAAGTAGGTTGAGATAGATAAAATGATAATATTGTTAAGGTAAAAAAATATTGGGGTAGATTTCCCTAATTTAGGATAGTTTTAGCCTCGCAAAAGGTCTTTATATACATGTATTAATTTTCAAAGTGTAATGTTACCGGTAATACTTACATTACCGACTTTTATCCTATGCTGAAAAGAATTTTTCTTTGAAAATACATGGATTGAGGATAATGAGATCCATCCTTGTTTTTTAACTTCCGATAATTTAATAAATTTCTATTATCACGATAGATTATTATTTATAGATACATTATTTATCTTAAAATTTTTATTCAATGTTATATATATATATATATATATATATATATATATATATATATATATATATATATATATATATATTAAAGTAAATATTAATTGTTTTAACCTACAGACATTGATGTTTCATGTTTACGCAATCTTCAGTGTAGGGGATGTTAATTCACGTCGGTCGGAGGGCACGAATCCGGTTTTACAAATCGCCATTGATTCGTAGTCGGGTGCCTTTCCCTTCGAACGGTGTGAATTCGCATGACAATTAGGAGGGATTTAAATCTATAAACGCTAAATATATATATATATATATATATATATATATATATATATATATATATATATATATATATATATATATATATATATATATATGTGTGTGTGTGTGTGTGTGTGTGTGTGTGTGTGTATGTGTGTATGTGTGATATTACATTAATGTTCAAAACAGCAATAAATATCTGATAGAATATGTTGTGTTTTGAAAGAGAATAAAATTCTAACATTGCTAGTCTATAAAGAAACGTAAAAAAACACTCAAGAAAGTTATGCATCTCTGTGATTGGTTCTCTAGTCTTTTCGGTATTTTTTCGCCCCTCCCCCTAAAACTGGTCCCCTGTCCATCCTAGTATGTCTTTGTATCAGTGCCTGTCTCATATATATATATATATATATATATATATATATATATATATATATATATATATATATATATATATATATATATATATATATATATATTACGTCATGCTTGCTTAGTACCACGATGCACGCACGTCAGTCTTGTAAGTTTTCTTTTTTTTTCGCCTTTCCGTATCTCTGTCTGTCTGTCTGTCTGTCTGTCTGTCTGTCTGTCTGTCTGTCTGTCTGTATCTCTCTCGCTCTCGTTCTCTCTCTCTCTCTCTCTCTCCCTCTCTCTCTCTCTCTCTTTCTCGCGCTCTCTTTCTCTCGGCTTTTACGGACACGAGCGCCGACGCGTGACACAAGAAAAATAAAATAAAACCGTCACTCGGATTTCCTGTGATCTTTCTCTCTTTTTTCCATTCATGTTTTTTTCTTCCCGCCTAAAGGCCAAGAAAATCGAGGCCAAACACGTGCAGCAAGCAACAAATGGCGTCTATTTCAAGCAATCTAACATATACAGTTATCTTGGAGAATTTTCAAATTTAGACATATCGATACTTGATTCAAACTAGCCTATTTGTTTTTTTTTTGTTTCTTCCTTAAACTTGGGAAACTTGGGAAAAATATATTTTATTTATGAAAATACTTATTCCGGCGAAGAAAGCTTTTAGATTGAATTTTTTTCATGTACTCATCGGTTATTTGGGCAAAAACAGTTATTGGGTTCCTCTATCTTGACATTGTTTTGTTTTCGAACTGGTTGCAGATATATCCAATAGATGTTATCTGAATTGTAATTGATAAAGTCCATATGCTGATGAAGAAAATCAAATAGATTTTCAAGCTTTACCCTGATGTACAAGTGATGTAATAAACGATGTTATTAAACGCGCGGGCGAGAGAGAGAGAGAGAGAGAGAGAGAAACAGAGAATGGAAAGAGAGAGAGAGAGAGAGAGTGAGAGAGAGATAATAATATACAAAATCAAAGTGAATAGTTATATGATGCTTATGGTTTTAAGCACAACACGAAATTCAACTTATAGGATCCATATGGCTATTCACATTGTTTTTGTATATTATCACCTAAAAATAAATATCGCTTATTGAGCTCTCTGTGTTTATTTGTTTTATATATATATATATATATATATATATATATATATATATATATATATATATATATATATATAACATTTACAAATAAATATTAAAATATTTATACCTACATACGCCGGCGTTTCAAGCTACGCTCTCATCAGTGCAGGAAGTGACAATTTCAGACGGTCACAGGGAGTGAACCTGGTTCACAGAGTCAACCAAGACTCTGACTTCTTTCGCTCTATTCTCATCGCCATCAGAAACTATCACGTGACACAGGAGAAATTAAGTTCTATTCATGCCTAAATACAGCTGACAGTAATCAGCAGACAGTCTAGAGGGTTCAACGAACGTTATCGGAACCTTGCTTATAGTTAAGTGGCCGTCTGTTTTTAATATCTCCGAACAGTGTTCAACTTTGATTTCTTAAAAGGACTTTATAATAATATTTACAAATAGATACTAAATTATTTATACCTATCATTAAAAATTTTTTAAATAGAAATAAAAAAAATAAAAAATAAAAACTGTAAATTTAAAACTTGATGAAAGACAATGGACATGAAAGTGTAAGGTTTTGGTCTATATAGATCTGGCGTAATCAGGTCTGGAAATGTGTAACCAAATAGTGTTTGTGTAAATAATATATATAATATATATATATATATACATACATATATGATGGACTCTCCCGTCGATTGCAACGTATGAGGTTCCAACAACTTTCATTTGTGTCTAGATCGTTCATGACACGTGAGTCCGGCAAGAGACCTGCAAGGAAAGCCGCAGACAGTGCAAGAGTGTGAGTAATCGGATGCCAGGTGTGGAGCACTCTCTCTAGCTTTTCGCCTCACTCTGGCAGTTCTCATATTATCCACACAGGTCTCGTTGAATCTTTCCAGTCCAATGCAACAAGCTGCTCGCCATGTCTTCCTGTCTTTTGTACAGTCTTCAAAGTTTTTTTTTTTTTGGGGGGGGGGGGGGTACTCCAATTGCCGTCAGCGCATCTTTCAATTTATCTTTGTACCTCAGCAAGGGCCGACCAACATTCCTGTTACCACAAGCTATATATATATATATATATATATATATATATATATATATATATATATATATATATATATATATATATATATATTAGTACTTCATGTATCCACATAAAATATTATAAGGAGATATAATTTTTTATGTGTCAGTTTTCAGTATTTACTTCAACAGTGCTCGATACGTAAGTAGAGCTAGGTAGTAAGCAATGAAAGTATATATGGCAATCAAGCTACACAGAGGCTCCCGTGTTTCATCCCCGGGAGGAATCGTCAGGCTAAATGCATGGAGTTATTTTTGTCAGGTATTTTTGTCACCTGACAAAAATAACTCCATGCATTAAGCCTGACGATTCCCCCCGGGGATGAAACACGGGAGCCTCTGTGTAGCTTGATTGCCATATATATTTTCATTGCTTACTATATATATATATATATATATATATATATATATATATACACGAGATCAAGAAGAAATCAAAACTTTTATCGATTACTTATTGGTTAATACCTGTTATGCATAGAGCTACTAAGTACTAACTGTACTGAATCGTCCTGGAACAGGTGGCATCGATTTTAATAACCGAGTCAACACAATAGTCTAAACTGAAAGGAACACACTCAGTCAGTAGCACGGGATCTCTATACTATATTGTGGTTAGCAATTTAATTATCTAGAGAGTCAAGTTCGAACTCCAATATCAGCAGTGACAATATTTATTTATATATAACTCGTAATGTCGTCGAAAACACATTTTAAAATGTAAAAAAATTGTCTGTTAATCAATATTAATCTTGATAATCTGACAAAAATAATGTGAAAATATTTCTTTTTAAAACTGCCAAAACGCGTTATGTTTATTTTAACATTTTAAAAACAAATTCTTAGTTAGCGAAAGGATGAATAAAATTTGTTTCAAAATACGTATGTGAATTCTCTAAATAATTATTTTAATAAATCTGAATATAAGATGCTTACATAGTTTAGAAGCAACTGGGTACATGTATATACGCCATGCAGCAGAACGAAGGACAGCCTATTCGTTTTGCTTTAAAATATGAGTTTATTCGAAGAGTACGATCTGAGAGGGTTCCAAAAATGCATATTCTAAAAAAGAGAGGTTTACAGAATTTTACAGCACATTCTTACAGCATCAAATTAACACGCAGCGAAAACGTGTGAAACATGTGTATTCTTCTTCAATACGACTTTGAAGTTCTTCAAGGTTTCTTTTAGTGGTACACCCTGGCCTTCAATATTCCCCCAAACCAAAATTCCACCCGAGGAGGGGAGACGATGTAGACAACTTCTCTTTCTAGACTCATTTAAAAAAGTTGATATTCAGTGCTATTTTAGCAGAGTTTTATACAAAATGTTACATGCTAAATAATTTGTGCGTATCAAATATATATTTGGTTAATTAATTCCGTAAATTATTTAGAGTTGAAAGAAAACACATTCGTGCCGAATTATTTTCTGTTTCACCAACAGCAGAGTAGACGACCGTACTTTTTCTTTCTTCTCTTCACCGACACAAGTATCAAACAAGAGATAAACCGATCACCGTCCAAAACACACGCGAACGACGTAGCGTCCCCCAAAAGATCTTTCATCAAGCAAAAATTTCACTCCTTTTATTCAGCTATTTTGGACAGCCGAAAGCGCCTATTTTGCATAATCATGACCCTCGCCTCAAAATCAAACGGTTCTGAGTTCGCTCCAACGTGCAGTCACTGTTTTCTTGCAGCGGACGCATGCTAGTCGTGTCCGCTTATATCTTGGCCTCTCCGCACCGTCAGCATAGCCTCCCAGGATTTACTTTCTCTCTGGGAAGGGGTTAGTTTATTGCTAATCGGCCGAGGTGCCTCTACCGAAGAATGTCGACGGGGCGGCTCAGGCATTTTTGTAGGCCAGTGCGCGTATCCTAGTTCGCTGTCCCTTTCAAACCACACCTCACATTGTGTTCCCCCGGAAAGGAGGTAAGTATCCTCCTTAATAAATTTCCAATAATTTCTATCAGAATACACTCTTGAAGCATAATATTGAAGCCTTTATATAACGAAAATGAAAGAAAAAACAAGAAATGCGTATACTTTTCATGTGTGACTTCAAACTCTGTCATAATGATTCCTAAACATTCGCCAACTTTCACTGATGGATGTTGGCAACCTTCACACGATCCTTGTTCTAGAAATAATCGGGGAAACCTGTGACAACGAAAGAACCTAGTCAGTCAAAGAAGACGTGATTCATACGACTTTACTTTTACTGAGGATGGGGAGAAGGGTCCACATGTGATGGGACGGCGCGAATGTGGTTTCAGCAATTCCATAGTGAAATGATCATCTTGAAGATAAAGAAGGCAGAGGACGGTCACGCATTATTATTAATTAACGTTACAAAGCAATTGTTGAACAAAACCCCACGACAAAGCGTAGACAAACTTTATAAATAAAGCCTGTGTGAGTTTAATGAAGAACTATTTTTTTCTGGAGGCGTTTTTTCCAAACCAAACCTCACTTAATAGTAGCGTTCTTCTGAGTGGCTTGTGGCGACTCATTGTCCAGAAATATATTTGTCTTATTGTTCTGAAATAGGAGTCGTTATTTTGCAAACGACCTAATAATTGAGATTGTATGAAGTCCACTTCCACTTCTAGGTTCGTTTTTAACCGGAAGTTAAAACATCTTTATTTTATGTTTTTATTGTCGAAACCCCCCCTCTCTGTAATATATCGTTGTTTATTTATGTCTTCTCCTTTTTTGTGTCGCACGCCCCCCTGTGTACGCCTAGAAGAGCAGTCGTGATTGATTGACACTTCAATTTTTGAGGCATTGTTCGATGAACTGTTTTCTATCATAAACATAACGAAATTCAAACGACCCATTTGAATCGACCGCCATCTTGCCATATGGTGTCAAATGTAGCTTCATTGTTATGGCCGCGGGCAGAATGATGTGAAGGTCTCACAAAACACCACATAAAAAGGCATGCGCTCACACGCGTACACACACATAGGCGATTAGGAAGACCAACACACACAAAAACATACGTTTTAATAAAATTTGAGGTTCTGTGGAAAGTCTACGATTAATTAACGAAAATAGTTTTTTATTTGATCATTTTATTTCCTTAGAGACAACCCAAAATTCAATTAAAACCACACATAAAAGAAAATAGTCCTCTATCAACTGATATAATACGCTCTTTCTCATCTTGGAGACAAAAGCTATTATAGCCAAAATTTAACTTCATCGAAAAATAAAGGAAATACGCTTTCTCGCACCCAACTGATATAACACGCTCTTTCTAAACGTTTCCATACTTAGAGACAAGAGCCAATATACTACAATTAAATTTTATTAATTAATAAAAAAAAACTCTTTCCCTCTCTCTCGACTGATATAACACGCTATTTTTTTACCCTTTCCTATACTTTAAGACAAATTTAATTTAATTTATAAAAAAAGGAAAACATCTTTCTCTCTTTCTCATCTTTTTCTATACCTAGAGACAAAAGCAAATGTAACACACATTTGATTTAATCGATAAATAAAGTAAATACACACACAGACACACACACACACACACTCTCTCTCTCTCTCTCTCTACTGATATAACACGCTCTTTCTCATCTTTTGCGTTGTGACCTCGAAGGGCCGATAATGAATAAGACAACACGGTGGTATATTTACAAGAATGTGTATTTACAGAAGTACAGAATAGTATGTTACAGAAAAACTGCCCCTCTAGTATAGATGATCTATTCACAGAAGAGACGTTACTAGTCTCTCTCTACTCTCTCGTTATTTCTATGGAATGTGCTCGACTGAGCTCCTATCCCTGGTTCCTCCTTGTAAAACATTCACAGCAAGAACTCGACTTATTGTTACAACGAAAAAAAAAACCCAACTCCGCTAGCGTAAGACAGACTTTTCTAGAATAGAGATTCTTTGCAACGACTTCCCGTCTGTGGAACACATTACCTCGGGATGGATTCCCTGCAGATAACAACGTTATCAAATCCAATGTGAACAGATTCCTATCGGGAACCACCCCCACAAGTATTCAAACTTGGTCCATTCCATCAATCATGCCCTATTCTCTGATAGTGTTCTTAATCTCTCAGCTGGCAACCATTCCATCACAACAACCTTATCCTCGAGTTGCTTTTGGCCTTGATAAATGGTGACCCATTTAGTAAAAAGAAAAGTTCTAATCAGTTTTTACATTTCGACGAAAAATGTGAATCATTCAACAACCCCGCTGTTCCAGCTACCCCCTATCTCACCACTCTCATAAACACCTTGAAAACACTGCGTAGGTTGTTAACATCCCTAATTGAAAGTGGAATCGGCTGGATTCGAACTTGTAATACCCAAGTAGATGAATAAGAATAAGGTGCTAATAACAGAGAATAACATAAATGAACATTTTTACCCTAGTCATAGTCTAGTCATACCCTAGTCATAGTCTAGTCATAGTCTAGTCATAGTCATAGTCATAGTCATAGTCATAGTCATAGTCATAGTCATACCCTAGTCATAGTCTAGTCATAATCATAGTCATAGTCTAGTCATAGTCATAGTCATAGTCATAGTCATAGTCTAGTCATAGTCATAGTCATAGTCATAGTCATAGTCATAGTCTAGTCATAGTCATACCCTAGTCATAGTCTAGTCATAATCATAGTCATAGTCTAGTCATAGTCATAGTCTAGTAATAGTCATAGCATATTCATAGTCTAGTCATAGTCATAGTCTAGTCATAGTCTAGTCATAGTCATAGTCTAGTCATAGTCATACTCATTGTCATAGTCATAGTCTAGTCATAGTCTAGTCATAGTCATAGCCATAGTCTAGTCATAGTCATAGTCATAGTCTAGTCATAGTCTAGTCATAGTCATAGTCATAGTCTAGTCATAGTCATAGTCTTGTCATAGCTGACGGAACGAGAAAAATCTACCCCCGTCGATGAAATAAAAAAGTTCAGTTCGAACTTTCACACATGTCCGTTGAGTTTGACATGAAATATTCTCAAGTAAGATTAGATGCACATGAAGAAGGTCGGAGGTTGCATCGGCCGAAACGAACTTTGCGCGTGTATATTTGTGTGTGAGTACTGTGTGTGATTATTGTGTGTATTTGAGTTTGGATGTGTGTGTGATTATGTGTTGTGTGCGTGTGTGTGTATATATTTTAGTGGAAAAGGGTTTGCTTCAAGAGACGAAGTCTACAACTTACTAGTTTCGTTTTCGGTTAAAAACAAAGGAATTTTACAAATGCGGCATTAAAAGTTTATGGACAAATGGAAAGAGGTTAGAGAGAAAAACAGCGAATACATTAACGATTAAATAAAACTGCCATCGTGTTGTTTTAATCGTGTTTTTTAATTCAATCTAAAAAAAACACACATCACATTTTTTTTAATGATCGTCCACATACATACGCCCGCAAATTCGTTCGTTATACCCACTAAATTCATTATTAAACCGTAAAAGTAGTGCAAAAACTGTTTGGGTCAGGAATTTATTTATCCCCCCCCCCCCCCGTCCTCTAGGTAGGACGGGTAAAATTATATATATATATATATATATATATATATATATATACATTTTATAGATAAAAATAATCCTAAATGTTTAATGTATTTTTATGTAAGAAATATAGATGAATATGGCGGGTATAGATGAATATATATATATATATATATATATATATATATATATATATATATATATATATATATATATATATATAATTTTACCCGTCCTACCTCGGACGGGTATAGATGAATACACACACACACACACCCATACACACACACATATATATATATACACGTACATACAAGTAAAATACATATATATGTATATTTATTTATTAATTTTGTACATAAAAGTAATCCTAAGTATTTGATGTATTTTTATGTAAGGAAGTGAAAGAATCGAAGTAGCAGTAAGCAAAAAAAAAAAAAAAACAACGAACGAAATCACCAATAAAAATAATTACATAAAAATACATAACAATATTTAGGTGATAAAAATCGTACATATTTATAGGCAGGGCGTCGAAGTCCAATAGTAAGACGCTGGATTATAAACATCAATATCGAAGGTTCGATCCTCGTCTAAGTTAGCCATGCTGTTGAGCCAGGAACACGTGTCCATGGATTACTTTTATGTACATGTAAATTATATATATATATATATATATATATATATATATATATATATATTCCTATCATGAACACATATATATATATACGAGAAGAATACCTGTCCGACGACGGGTAGAATTATTTCCCTGAATAGAACTCTTTTGCACTACGTGTTTTATATCCCTTTACAAAGATTAAAATCAGTATATAATGATACTAAACTTTATGTCTAGAATCCTCTTTTTAATTTTGAATAAAATCTATTAGATGATTTTGATTTGAGAAAATGTCTAAAATTTGAGGCTTAAGCTTAAGGGGGGTCTTAATAAGAAACTGGAATTCAGGGAATCCTGCTTAATTTGTTTCTATATGGATCAAATTTTATGCAAATCTAAAAAAAATGTATTTTCAAATGGGAGGATGCGCTCATAAAAAGTCTTTAAAATACCTCAAAGAAATTTAGGGAATATTTATTAATTGATGTGTAAAAATTTCACACAAATCGAAGTCATCTGCATTTTTACGGAGGGCTTCAACCCCATTTTGCTCCCTTTTGTATTAAACTAAATGGAACTAAATATAGCCCATATTACCTACCCTTACACCTAGCAGTTGTGTTCCAAAATTCATTATGATCTGCCCATTGGTTTAAGAGTTTATCATATCCATATATACATATATATATATATATATATACAGGGTTGGGCAAAAGTCACGCATTAGTTTGAATCAGTAACAACTTTAACATTTAATCGAATCTTCTCTTTATTTTTCAGAATATTACAGATATAAACATTGATAATTTATCATGGAAAAATATAGCACTGAACAACGAACCAAAATTATTGAACTTTACTTCGGAAACCATCGT